>JABASD010001486.1:0-39538 GCA_019776165.1 Pogonognathellus flavescens
GAACCGAACACGAATTTTTAAAGTTAAATCGAACTCGAACCGACAAAAATCGAACCGAGTTCGAACCGAGCCTGAAAAAGTCGGTTCGTTGCCACCTCTAGTATATGGCATATTGGAGGAGCAAAAAATAATCGCAACACTTTACTGCAGTTTATTCTCTGCCCACTTTTGGTAGTCCGATACCGGTGAAAAGCCAATTTACTAACTGTAGGCATATGTTGCTTTGTTGAGTCCTGTATTTATCTTTGCCAGCGAGTGATATTGATATTATCCATTCATCAAGTCAACGCAAGTTTTGTTGCTCGCTTGACACGGATTGTCCTTTGCGGTAAATATCAGGCAGACTTCGAGTACGCTTAGACAACGGATCCCATACGTCGAGTATCTTGGCTTCGGCTATTTGGTCTGAGGAACGCCCACATTTTTGTCGTCGGATCGTCGGTAAACCCCCTAGTTGCAGCTGACGTTCAGGGTCGGGCGTCGGCTCTTTTGTTGTCAGATATGTATGTTACATTGGGTAGAGCCACCGTCGAGTCAACGTGCGGTCGACGTCGGGTCAAGCCACCGTCGGGTCCACGTCGGTTTCCTTCAACGTCGGGCGTCGGGTCTCTAGTTTCATCCCGTGCACGTGCATGAAAGAAGACACAAAACAAGTGGAATGGAGCTCTAACAAATAGCCGAAAAATACGAAAACAAGGATAATATTTCGCATGTAGAATTATAAAACTCGAGATATATATCTAAACAATGCAATTGTGATTTTGTAACTTCAGACTCTACTCGATTGTGAAGATAATAATGAATAAAAACTTTTAAATATTATGTATGTTATGAGTTTATATACCATAATTCTTTAGTTTTTTGAAGATGACTGACATTTTTATGGTTGAGAATGGTGAGACAAGTTACTGTATGAGTTAGATGTATGGGTCAGAAATGCTAAGACCAATAGTGGATTTTATTTCGAACCTTTTCATTAGTGTTCAGTTAAGGCTTGTTCAGCTATCTCTTTGTGCGGTGTTTTGGGGGTTTTCGTCTATCTCAACAAACGTATTCAACATATTTCGTGGTAGTTCAGGTTTAAATCAGCACAACAGCTGATACATACATGATACATGTATGTTGTGTCCTTAGCTTTGAGCTGACAACTTTCGACTTAAAATTATTCGGTGAGATTACGGCAGACTAATATTATGAGCGGAGAAGATTTATTTGACATGTTTTAATACAAACTACAATGACAAAACTGTGCAAGTTAATTCTTCATCAGAGAAATCAACAAAAGCAATATGCAGGTAAAAATTTCGTAATCCGTTATCCATATGTCAGATGCAATTTGTTATGTTTATTTTACAGCTAACAGAAAGTAACAAATAATAGTAATAATATGCACAAATTTGAAAAATTTAAATGACAATTGTTATTTCAGCTGAAGATATTGCTTTTAGTCCGAAAGATTTTCCGAATCTTAAGGTGGGTGATATAGTGGAGATTTATAGTCCTGATGAAGACTGCGTTAGATTAATTTTAAAAGTGTCTAAAGGAAGCTTAAGAGATGATATTCCACAGAAAGGTACTTTCAACTTTAACAATATTTAATTCGTTCTTTTTTATACCTGTGATAATGATTCGCATAATGTAATGCAGTGTTAGCAAGTATCTGTTTACTGGCAAAATATGTATTGTTAAATTGTTCAAAACATTTGTGATTTTGGATTTGGTTAAAGATGCTGTCAGCATTGAACAGTCAATCGCAACGACGTTTCAGTTAAGATCATTCTCGGATGTGATTGTGAACCAAGTCGATGCATTCACGGTGGAAATAGATTCGGTCGAGTTGACTTTTAAAGATCAATATTTGGGCAGAAGTGAAATGTGGCGACTTAAAAATTGCTTGGTTCGTTATTGTTATTGTTAATAATATTTTAGTTGACAAATTGACTGCGTTTCTAACAGAATATATTATATTACCTGTATTTTCTGATAGGTTGATACCTGTGTCTATCTCAACAAAAAAATCGAATATTGTTCTGGTACAATTCGTTGCCAGGTACATGAAATGTGGTCACATGGCGAAAAAGTTGCATCCGGTGTCATAACAGCTGCAACAAAAGTAAGCAATGTTTATCTAAAATAGCAACGTTGAAATAAATGACATTAGGATTAAAGTTTCAATTCTCTTTCAGATTGTCTTTCGATCTTCCACCAGTATGGTTTATCTCTTCATTCAAATGAGCTCTGAAATGTGGGAATTTGATATTTACGGGGACCTCTATTTTGAAAAGGCTGTGAACGGGTTTCTTTCTGAACTGTTTGCCAAATGGAAAGTATGTAATCTTATAAAATAACTCTTGAATAAAGAACAATTCAATTTATCAAACTAATTTAATGTTATTCGATCTGTAGCATAATGGCAGCAATCATGAAGTCACAATAGTTCTTTTCTCAAGAATTTATTATGGTGCCAGCTCTCTTGACCAATTCCCTGATAGTATGAGAGAATGCTTACAAATAGATTATAAAGGACGTTTTTACGAAGACTATTACAGGTATTTATTTATTATAGCTCATGGACAACTCATAAAATAAAAAAGTAAAACCTATACGCATATTTTCTTTCAGAGTTGCTATACAAAACGAAAAGTACGAAGATTGGGGAAATACGTTAATTCATTTGCGACATTTGTTTGTGGACTATCAAAATGTTTTATTAAATGTCCATAAAAAAGAAAATATTGGGTGCAGAGTTCCAAAAGCTATAATCTCATCTGCGGCACAAGGAAATTTTTTGGAAGTTTTAAATATGTCCTTGAATGTATTTGAAAAACACTATATGGACAGGAGTTTTGATCGTACTGGCCAGTTGTCTGTGGTCATTACTCCAGGAGTTGGCGTTTTTGAAGTGGATAGGGAGCTGACGAATGTAACAATGCAAAGAATTATTGACAATGGTGTTGGAAGTGACCTTGTTTGTGTCGGTGAACAACCTTTACATGCTGTGCCTTTATTGAAGGTTGGTATATACATTCGTATATTTCCAAGGTTAGATTTTTGTTAAAGATTCAAGACTTGAAATGCTGAGAATTTGGTTTACTTTTAGTTCCACAACAAAGCCAGCTTCAAAAATAATGTCGAAGATTATAGCATGCCACATTGGATTAATTTAAGGTAAACATGATAAACTAATAGTTATATTATAACTTATTACAGTTTTACACTATCTTATCAAATCAATTTGGTTAACCCGTTGTGCAGTTTTTATTCTACAAACAAAAAAGTCGGTTATTCCACATATATTCCTCGGATCAAACTTCCTACTCAAGCTTTGCAGTTAAGCTGTGCTAGTCCTCGGAAAGGATGGGATTGGAGAATACCAACACAATATCATCTGTCCCGTGGGAAGCAACCTGGCAATGACAATTCTTGGCCAAATTCTGTTTATGATTTCGACGATTACGATGCAAAAATTTTTAAACTTCCATCCAGTCAAAGTATTCACAGAAGAAGTTTGCAACGAAAAAAAACTCAGTCAAATAATGATGCAGAAGTACCAAAAATATTTCGACGACAAAATTCTGAGCCTGAAATTCATCATCCAATGAACTCAAATACAGCAGACCATTTATCCTTATATAATTGTTCGTTTAATGTTACCAGTAATGACAGAGATTCTACAATGTCGATGAATTTGACGTCTTCGCCGGCTATCACAATACCAGCAAAGAAAAAGATCACTGCATCTGAACATTTATATTCCTCTTCGTTTGGAGCTCTCAACATTGAAGGTAGACATTTTGCGAATTTAATAGCCTAGCATAAATTAATGCATTAATTCTGTTTCTCCTAACATGTTCTTTTCCTAACTTGTTATTGTAACATTTTATATTAATTACTATAGTGAAACCCAAAGCTGCAATGAACAAAGATAAGTGGTTCCAAGATGACATGTGGACGCAATGCAATCAAAGAGTGCTCTCTCCTGCCAACAGTAATCATAGCGGTTCACCCAAAGATAAGAGAACAGTGTATTCTCGTCAAACAGAAGAAGTTCGACGCCCTTGCAGAGCTTTAATTAATCCATTTGACCCTTCACATGCTGTAATCAAACTCACATCTAATCGTCGGCGGTGGACGCACATATTTCCTCGGGGACCCACTGGTGTTTTGATTCAACAGCACCATCAATTTCAAACCGCTCACCCAAAACTTGAAATTGTTCATGAAAGCGGTGATGTAGTAGCGGCTGCAAAAGCAATAGTCAATGCCAACAGTAAGTTCATTATAACAACTTACATATATTTTTACAACATTTGTGTGATGAGGCATTTTCTGTTTATATCTCTTTATTACTTCCAGACAAAAAATCTCGGAATTCTATCACAAGACAGTCATCTGATGGAAATTTGAATAATCGTACTCTGACACTTTTGTGGGGAGCAACAGGGGAACAGGAATGGACTCCAGCATTAACTACCGGTATGATTTATTCTATATTGATAACATTTCAACATTACCTCTACTATTCACTGCTCTCAATCACAGTATGTGATTTTACTCTGCATTTTAATCTGAAATTGAGTTTCTTTACACTTTAGGTGTTGATTGGAAATCACTTACTATACCTGCCTGTCTTCCAATAACAACTGACTACTTTCCGGATGAGAGAAGTTTGGAAATTGATTATCTAGTTTCTGTTTACAGTCTTCTTCCCGATGATGTGAATGCTGATTATGCTCAACAAAGGGCTGTTTACAGGCGTCCATTAACTACAAAGGAAGTATTTGTGGAATTAGTATGTCAGAGGTTGGCCCAAGGTTTTCAGTTAATAATACGTTCCATCGAAGACAAAAATGATAAAGCACTGTCAAAATCGCCAATGAACACCTCACTTATAAGAAGTACCAGTACAATGAAGGATGATGAAGAAACTGAAGAATTCTTTCTCAGCATTGGTAGAATATTCCATCTAATTACTCTGAAGGGGTCCACTATTACTGTCACTAGATACAGACCAAGGTTAAACATTAATTTGTGAATATGTTACAACGTTATTCAGCAAAATGTATCTATCCTCTGAATAAATTTACAGACACCCGTATCCGTCAATAAAGATCCATTACAGATACCGCTTTCAAGCCCCTAATAATGTTAATTATGAAGTATCATGGGCAGATTTTACTACAGAAAAGTTGGAAAATTACAATTGGAATTATTTGGACCACTATATTTGTACACGTGGAGATAAAGACTTTGACCTTGTAGAGGTTAGTGTATAGTATTTTCATTTTTACATTAGGATATATTCGTTTTCTGTTAAATGAAAATATGATATTTGTTCAAACAGACCTTGAAATTTTGGCGATTCAGAATGCATCTTCTTCCAACGTTTCAAATCGCAACTAAAAAAATATTAGATGGAGCTGAACGATGTGATGTTTATTTGCCTCTTACTGCTGAAGAGATTTCCGGTCTGATAAATGGGTTTTTGAAGTTCATTGAAACATGTATAAATCGCATACGTCGTCCCAACAATTCTTCCAAAAAGGGGACAAGGGTATTTAAATGCTCAAATGCAGACGAATATCTTATCTATATAATGAAAATAAAGATGACCAATTTCATCATTAATTTTAGGGCAGCGGTGGCTCCAACCAAGGTTCAAATACGGGTTTTAGGGAACGTGTTAACAGTAATAGACTCGGTGAAAGGCCAAGGGCTCGGTAAGTCTACATTATATGTATTAGCGCTCAATTTAAAAAGTTTGCCGATTTTCTTATTCGAAAAATTGATTGCCTGATAAAAACGATGAATTGATGAATACAACGAATTCTCATTTTTCTCTTAGGTCTGGCTCGAAAGGATTGGAAAGATGGGGAGGAGCAAGGCAAGAAGCAAGCGGAAGTGGAAGGGTATCTCCAGCTGAAGCTGGGATTGAGAGTAAAAGTTCTCCTTTTCAACAAGGGTTAAGTTTGGAATCCATTTCTACAGATTATTCGAACTTTTCAACAAATCCTGAAGCTGTGGACGATGCAAGCAAAGATTTTAAATTGCCTCCAACAGCTTCTCATCAAACAATAATCGAAGCAATGTGCTCTCAGAACACTGGATTTTCTTTCATTAAAAGTAACTTGTTTACCTCTGTAATAATATCCTTATTGAAATCAATTGACACAATTGAATGTTTTCTTACTATGATATTAGGTGCTGATTTGCCTCCCTGGACATTTGTTAGCGGAGATGCAACAGCCTGGTTGTTTGGACACATGGATAAGATAACTGAAGCAGAGGCAGTTGAGAAATTTAATGTAGGAGTTGTTTTCTAAAGCTATGTTTAAATCTAGTTTACCGTGTGCATTATGTGTGCAATATGTATATATTTTGACATTAGGAAATGATCAAAGAAAAATTGATCTGCCACGCTTCCGGCGACTCAAATCACATATTTCGGAACGGATTTTATCTTTATTACATAATTTCAACTGATGGGGGAGCGCCAGGTAAAATATACGGATAAATGTCAATATAATCTAACAAGCAATAATATTCGACAAACTATTTCACTTCATATACGTTTGAAAATTTGAAAAATATATTATTTCAGAAATGGAGGCTCTTAGACCTCATGGAGATTTGAACATGTTCCGAAATGAGTGGATGGAAGCTGAGACAAGTTGTGATCGAATTAGGAACAGCGAAGTGCCTTCTCCTTCCGCTGAAACAAAAAGCCAAATTGCTTTTCCAAAATTTAGACAAGCCAACTTAGAAAATGAAACTATTTCTGAACAAACCAAAAAAATGGCTCCAACATACAAGGATGTTTATGTGGATGTTGATTTTGGACGAAAAAGTGATCGACAGGAATGGGGACACGTTCGCTACCAGTCGAAGTATAAACCAGATGAAGCATTTGAAGTTACAATCCAATGGGTGCAAGCAACGGGGGGCATCGTAACTGACTTGGTATTGGAACATTGTAAATTCAAAAACTAGTCTATATTTTTTCATTGCTCATTCCAAGAAAATGTGAAATAATAAATTCGTTTTTATGCTAAGGTTCAAGGCTGGGCTCGTAAAGCGCAACAATGTAATTTGCAGTTAGTTCCGATTCCTAGTAATCCATTTGCTTTACCCTATTCCTGTAAATCGGATTCTTTAAGAGGGCCAATATATATACCTCTTCAACTTGACAGCATTCTAGGAACACGAAGTTATCTATTTGAAGGTTTTATTAAATTTATTTATTTTGTGTCGTATATTTCTTCTATTTTTTCATGAAAATTACTCCCATTTTCTTTTACAGAATTTCCAGAAAGAAACTTGGGAGCGAAGATTATATCTCTTTCAAGAGGCAATTGTCATGCGCTTCGGTTTTATGAAAAAATATCGCGATCCGCAATATCAACTAGTTGCTAACAAACAAGCATCTCCAAGGCATGTTACTCAGCCACAACACCATTACATTCATTCTAGTGGAAATATGTTCGTATTGATTCCAAACACGAATCTCTCAACGCAGTCGAATAATCAGGTTGATTATTCTGAATTCTGCCTAATTTATATTCATACACATAACACATGTAAATAATCGTAATCAATGAATGTAATAATATTTTACAGAGTGCTAATATAAAAATCTCGTCATGTGTTCCGAATTATCAGATCTCACCTGTGGCAAACTCACATGACGACTATATTACCCGACATGTGTGTGACAAGAGTAAAGATTCGTTTTTAGAAGACAGTAGGGTAAGTATTGAAAATTTTGAAACTTGATTACTACTAACCTGAAACTATCATTTACTACATTCATCTCTGTAACAGATCGGATTTTTATGGTCTTGGAACTATATGGTGAGCAAGAGATGGAAAACGTCTGCAACCCCTGCTTTAGGAGATGAGTCGTTCATGAGAAAAGTTTTACGTGATTTTCAAGATTTCTGTGCCAACAATAACAATCGCTTACAAGACTTTTGGGATTCAAGTAGTACAACTTAGATCTATTTGTATATTTTCATTACGCAGTATAGAATAAAGTAACAGTGAAAAAGTTTTATTAAATAAAGGTTGCAACCTTGCGACCCTGTGATATAATAAGAGATATTCTGAAGAACGTCGTTGCTATGAATAATGTTTCCGGTTTTGTAATGTTTTACGTTACATTATACTATGCAAGTATATATAGGAGTAGCATTTATTTGTGAATTGTACGTGTGCATGATTTATGGAATAATAAATGGGATTGAAAAATTTGAATGACTGACATCAACAAGTTTAATTAACAATTATTGAATAAAACATATATAGATATTACATGTATTATATTAATATTATTTAGATGCATGATTGGCATTTCTTGTATTTATCAAGCAATAACAACTATTGACTACGGAATCATGATTATTGCGGTCAAAGTAAGGCGGAGGTTGTTTGTAATACTTGATTTTTGTTAGCAAGTAAAACTGGAGTAGGAAATTTCATTAAGATGAAGGTACTATGAGGCATTAAGATGAATTTATAATTGGTTCCAATGTTATTGTTACTACATAATATGAAATACATACTTTTACATAGTTGGTAAAATGTTTTTAGTGTGTCCACGTCCATGGAATGTTGGTGTACGTGAAACAAGAATACAGTTCACAGATCGTACAACATTTCTCTCAACGAAAAGAACATTCTGAAAAATCGACTTCCCGTTTACATATTATTTTGTTTGTGTTGTATTATAATTGTGGGCAAACAGTCCACACTTTAAATTTTAATGTTAGGTACTAAAGAATTGTACAAGTACATAATCGTATTTCCTAGCGATAGACAAATTCAATGGTTTATATCGTACTCTAAACTGAACAATTTTAGACTGTAGAGAACGGAAGGAACGTGTGAGACAATTTTGTACGTATAGGGACGACAAACTTTAGTAGTGACTATCTGTAATGTCAAAGTGGATTTGCTAGAATTAATTGAATTAAATACAGTATGTACGTTTCTATGAATACACATACATGGAATTTCCTGTAAACAGTTACATGAAACCTAACGAAAAATAAAACAATGCGTAATACAAGTATTTGTAGTTTTCTATATTCCTAGAATTTGCTCAAAGTGGCGGTGGGTGACATTGACACTTTAATGACAATGGCAACATGATCACATCCTATGTCTAACATCTACTACTTACAACGATTAAATTACTTTACGCACATAAGTTACATTTTCTGATCGTTACTTTTGTCATTTGCGCAAAAAAGCAAAACAATACCAAATTGGATTACTGTCCTCCCTTTCCTTTCTCAACATAAATACTTACCACAGTAATACTACACATTTAAACACAAATCATTAGTTTGTATTTGTGTGCATTGATTCGATACATTTACTACACGCATTCCGATTTACATATTATGCAGTCGATACTAACATGTAAACTTGGACATGGAGAAATCTTCGAAATTAGTAATATAAAAAATAATATGTCTTACTCAAAAATGGATTGTACCAATGCCATTCTCTACAGAGTCGTAAGATCGTACACATTTATGCTCATCTCTGTGGCAGACATTTATGTCAGGTATTCAGGTCAGTTTTTGTTTCTTTATGGTATCAGTTATCGATGGTACTACAATTGCATAAATATATTCTTCCGACAACAGAATCATTTTTGCCATATCTAAATACATATTGTTTCTTTTACAATTTCTCAAAGATTTGTCTACTTCCAAATTTTCTCGTCAGTATCGATATTCTTCTAGTCTCAGTATACCCATTCACTGCAGTGTATTATTTTATTATATAGTAAAGTAATGCTAGTGAAATATCCTATACACCTTAAATATTTACTACTCAAACTACTTACACTACGCATTCAAACGCCTACAAACAAAACGTATTGTACGGTCCACGCGCAAGTGAATTTAGTAGCTCTGTCGAAGGTACGAATCAACAATGCTTTGGGTGTTCATAATTTATATGGGATAATGATTGGCAGCGATATTTATTATTATTTGTTTGAATTGATGTTTTTGCAATCCTTTCATGTTGTAAATGTGCACGAACGTGTACAAAGTACACAAATTCCAAGAGAACGGATCATATCTGTAGACACTGTCGACTCTTAGAAAGATTGGAAGGGCAGAACCACATACTTCTTTCCTGCGTCACACACTATTACAATATATATACAGTTGAATTTAAAAATTAAATCACATGTTCTAATAAGTTCAATTGTGATTGAGTCTAGGCTAGAAAGTGTATAATAAACTATTCCTGTCTATTTTTACAATATGAACATGAAGACACGACAAGGAAAAGTGTATTAAATGAACGTCTCTTTTTCAACATCACTCCTTCTTCCTACAACTAATCACAAGTACAGATACACGAAAAATAAGACGGACATTTAGTAACTATTCTGACATACATATTTACTGTGCGTAATTTTCCATTATGTGTAGAACACGATGGATTTGATTGCTGAATACAGATATCATATTATAATCTAACCTTAAAGTAGATTTACTTATTACTTGAGAATTTAATATTTTAAATTGCTGACTTTCCAAGTGTCTCACTCAATCTACAATTACATCAATTTACGGTTTGTCATTTCTGACTTCGATATCGATTATTCATCATAGTACAGATATCTGTGTGCGTGTATTAGTTGCAGTTTTCGGTACATATAGCTCAGCTATATGGCTGTGGAGGAATATGGGGGTGATTGCTAACTGGCGGCGTGGGTATCACGACGGGACCACTCTTTTTCGACTTCACCCTGTACACCAGTAGCACGCTACGGCAAGAGACCTACCCACTTCAAACCTACTACCACTCACACAATATCCAACAAACAAATCTCCATTGCAAGTCATTTGCAAATCCGGTAAAAGCTAAACACAATGCATTACGAGAGCTGTCAGTGAAAGTAACATGTACATGAAGATCATTTTACTTCATCAGAAAGAGCAAGGGGAAATCTGGTTTTATCCGCACGTTTGCAGGTAATACTTGACATAATAATGTGACACTGCACACTACAATTGTAATGGCAACGTGTATTATATAATATGTCAGTTTACAAAAGAAAAGAATCAAAGGAAATTCAAAGGAAATTCCTGTGTACAGACACAGGCAAACAACAAATCAATATTTCCATATCCATAGCATGAAAGGTAAATAATGTAATGTAATTCAATATGGAAAGTGGAAACGTAAGTAAGAATCACAGTTTCCTTCAATGCACGACCGCCTAAAATAGAAGAAGACAAACCCGGAGCTCTATCTTGTTTGACACAACATCTCTCGTAAAACATTGCGGTTTACTTGTGTGGAGACATGTGTGGTAAGATGTATGCACTTTATTCGATGGAGTGGTAGTGTCTAGGAGGAGTGGTGGTTGTGCTGTCATGGAATCAAATGGCTGTTGAGAATTTCGGAATACCTAAATGGAATCATCATTTTTGCTGCTTTTATATGGCTTTAAAAATCTATAAGCCTTGCTGCCGTAGTTCTAAATCCATCTTGACCTTGAACTGAACAGTCTCTTCGAAAATCATTTCTTTCAATCTCTCTTTTGGAAGATCGTCATATTCCATGTCCAATTTGAACGGCTCTTCTGCGATGGGCTTTACATTGAATAATAAAACATATTATGTTCGATATGATCTGCATTTACATATATAGGTACACGCATGGTAATGCTGTAAGCACCAAAGGCGATGGAATAAACGACTACGATAAATGGTAATAGAATACCTCATCTGCGGGATCATAGTACTGCTCTAGATACGGATGAGCTAGTGCATCTTCAACAACAATACGCTTGTGCGGGTTAAAAGTCAGCATTTTATCCAACAAGTCCAAAGCTTTGGGATCTGCATCTGAGTACAGTTTGTGCCATGGAACTTTGGGTTTGTACGGAAGTGACTGCAAATAACTCCTTGCTTTTTCATTGATGATGCATTGTAAATCCTCCTGTGATGGAGTACCTAATACTCCTAAAATGTGATTCAGTTGGTCCAAGTAATGTTTCCCAGGAAATATTGGGCGATTTGATAGCATTTCTGCTAAAATGCAGCCAACTGACCAGATGTCGATGGATTTTGTGTACCCCTGTACATAAATACAATAGCAATGATTATTCCTCGGTCTATTTCATGTACACAATTTATATAAAACTACGCAATCCTTTATTTTTATGCAATGCAAAGTTCGCATTATATATGGGCAAGAAATCGATATATTCTCAGATAGTTACCTTAGAGTTTAGCATAATTTCTGGTGCTCTGTACCAACGTGTTGCCACGTACTCTGTTAGAAATCCTGTATGATCGTGATCTGGATCTGCAACTCTAGCAAGACCAAAATCGCATATCTATTCGAAAACATAAAATAGCTATGAACCCAAAATCCATCGTACGAGATAAATGTAAGACTCTAGTTAATGTATACTATTAATTTGCAGAAATTACTTTGAGATCGCAAGTAGTGTTAAGCAGCAAATTGCTAGGTTTCAGGTCTCTGTGGAGAACGTTGGCAGAGTGGATATACTTTAGGCCTCTCAAAATCTGGTACAAGAAGTAACAAATATGATCATTGCTCAGCTTTTGAGTTTTTAGCAATTTGTACAAATCCGTCTCCATTAAACATTGCACAATGTACACATCCTTCATTTGATCAATTGTTTGGGACCGAAGAATATCACGAATGTCAATAATCTAAAGAATACAAACAAATTCAGTTAATCATGAAAAGCAATAAATTGTAATTTGATGTGGATGGATAAACTGTGAAACGGTTGGGTGTGATTGTGAGCCAAGTCACGAGTGGCGACTGGTCGTCTATTCACATACATTTACATTGACACTATCACATACATTTTCATGCTTGAAACGAGTCAATATTTTGATTTCTCGGAGAGTTCTTTGGCAGTACGTCTGGTGTTCGAATGGAGAAATTTTTTTGATTGCAACTTTTGTCTTGGTAACATTATCGTATGCAGATCTAAACAGATAAGTAAGATAACATACACAATTAAATTTTATCAGGGATTAGCAGGTTGTAGATTAGTAGTTTGCTCGTATAGTAGTAGTTTAAAAATAATTTGTTAACTTAATAAACTACAAGCTGAAACCAAAATATAAAATAATATTCCATCAAACGAAATACTCCCGATGAGGATGTCACTTGATAGTATCTTCCACGACTTTTTCAAAATCTGTAGTCAAAGTCGTACACGAGGAACAGTAGAATCTCTAAAGGCCAACTTTCTCCATCCAAAAAATGTCATTTTTAAAATTTGATTGTACCCTGCATGTTCATAAGCTACGACTAATGTGTTTGCTTGGACCAATTGTAGAATCGTTTTGCTTCCACAAACTGTATAGGTTTTACTGTTTTTAGGTTTAGGTTTACAATTAAAACAGTAAAAAGTACTCATTGTGGAAATATTTGTATAGAGTAGCTCAATACAATTAATAGAACAAATATTTTTGGCAAACAAATAAATTTTACACTAACACTTTAGGTAGGTGTTACATACATTAGGTATTAGTATTTACTGATCTCATTAACACGACAAGGCAAATAATATTGTTTGTAAACATCTTTGTCACGGTTTGAACATGAACGTACATAAGAAATCATCATGGAAAAACTTCGGTTTTTTATTTCACAAAGCTTTATCTATAACTGCAATATTACGCGCTATTGGTAAAAATATTATAAGTAGCTAGCAGAATAGTAATTAAAACAGTAGAAAAACTTATTACACTCAAGTGGAGTGAGCGCTTATACAAATAGGAGAAGACAGGTACACGGAAAAATACATGTCAAAGTTGAGAAAATGTGTGTAATTGTACTAAGTACAATTTTGAAAACATTAAAGTTACGATAACATAAAACGCTGTAATAACTAACTTCATTCATCAGGTTTATCGAACAAGGAAGTTTTCTATAAGATAAGAATCTGGCACATAACTGAACGAAATATTATAACAAGGAAAAACTTGAGCCTTTAAGCTTGTAAGGCTCGTTTCCAAAACTTAGAATTAATTGAGCGCTTATTCTATGTGTGTAAAAATAAATTTTTACAACACTACAAAGGTTAGAATTAGCAAAGGACTTACACAACCATTCCATAGGCTCCTTCTCCTATGTAAGCAAGATTTGTGTATCTTGGTCCAACTTCGAAATTTTGGCCACGTACAATTTCGGCCGGATTTGGGGCTGACACACCTCCGTTTGCAGCCATGTTCCAATGATACTGGTGAGATGAATTGACTGAAATGACCACAGAATCACAGGTTGCTCAGTTTATGTATCATTTTAGTGATCGTGTTTCGTGTCGTGTCGTTCTTGTTGTGTGTGTAAAGAATGGATGAGGTACTTACTAGGGTAATAGGAAATAGCATAGGTGATGATTTGTGATAGTAACTTTACTTTAGTTGGTACTCCTTTCCTTATAACATTTTCCTATATGCGGGGAATGGCTGGGTTTGTTAAACCTCTCTAACTTTCTATGCAAACTACATGATTTTATGGGATGGTGCTGCACATACAAAAGGTGCAGATGGTGTAAGTAACCAGTCAGTTGGTTGAAGCTTGGGTTCAATGTGTGTACATTGACGATATATCTGGGTTGTTCTCTGTTTTACATTGGTTATACCCTCTCACTCGGAAGAGACCCGACTGACCGACGCCTGAAGAAAAGAATCGAACTGTCTCACGTTTCTTTTAAGATGCTTCACTTCGCCCAGCCTGGAGAGGCGACTTGAGACGCACAATATTTCGGGATCTTTGCAATTTGGGGTTTGTCTTCCTCTGTCGAATCTCTTTGTTGTCGAGGATGTCGGTTACCTTCGTGTCGGGTGTGAGACCCGTTTTTAGGGTGTCGGGGATCTGCCTTCAAAGTCATGTTGGTTCATACGAAGGACTCATTGATATGATGAGCCTGGAAGCAGAATTATACCACATTACCGCACCACTAACAATAAGCAATAAGCACCATAGTTTCTATTATAATAGAATAATAGAGAACAATTTACGCATATATACTTTAGAGATGTAAAAATCGTGAAGCTTTTACCCCACTGAGAGAAATTATTCTTCAGATGAATAATGCACAAAATAATGCTCTTATGTTTCATTGAATCTTTCTATCTTAATTTTCAAGTCGTTGTTCTTGTATTATTGCGTAATAACCGCAAAAATGATTATTTCGTAGACTATGTGGTAAAAGGATGAGACAAGGTTATTGTCTTCAGTGTCTTACAAATTCTAAAGCCATTCAATTCAAACATACTTTTAGACGATGCTAACAAAGTTAAAGCTTCATTGAGGGATACCCTTTGGGGCATTTCGGTGCATACACTTTCTAAGTAGTCTATAATATGCTCTTCTACGGCCCGAGTTTTTCACCAACCTCTTTAATCTTTTATGCAAAGTAGTATTTTTAAATGTGTATAGACATCAGTTAGTTTTAAATGTTTTCGTTGTCGTTTGATTCAAAGTTATAAGATCGTGACCTTGACGATTTGAAACCGTCGGCAACTTAGAAGACTAACCAAACATTAAATTTAAAATAACTCCGCTCCAGCTATTTACAAATACTATGTGTAAAAATTCAAAAGAATTCGGTGAAAATCTCTGGATTGTAGAAGCTAGGACACGCTGAATCTATAGCATGAGTATGGACCGAAATGTCCAACTCGGTACCCGACGACGCAACCTTAACATGATAATATTTTGTAACATATATTCAGGATATATTAAGTCAGATTCATAATTTCTGAGGCATGCATTCTTTAAATTTAAACTTGTGGGTGGGACAACGTACTACTTATACATATCTACTTACAACTATAATTACAATTAGACATTGTCATTAGAACACTAATATTCATACGCCCAATCTTTGATTACTTCTACCCTCTAATCCTTTTTTAATTATACACTGCTTCATTATTGGAAAGACGTGGAGTTGCTGTCGTGTTTTGTCGATTTGTTTTACACCTCTATAAATGGTTTATAACTGCGTACAATGAAAATAGAGTCGAGGTCGAGAGAATACTGAAAGTACAGATATGAAGAGAGGCAGAACTTCAACTACTCCGTTTTCACTAATATAATATTAGTATTATGCAACATTGTATAAGTGATTATATCGTTTTTACTGTCACGGTATGCATTATGCATTTATCTAGTGTGCCTATATACCGACTATTGAATGTTTACTTTCATGGTTCGTCATAATATTTTATGTACATAATGTATAGATTTATGTAGTTTCCCGTTTAGCGGATCAATTTAGATGTTCTCTGATGTGTCTTCAAGGCCTCAGCTAGGTAACTCATGCAGAGTGAACACACACAACTTTTAATAACTTATTCGGATGCTTGGAATCAGTTTCTCAAACCATTTCATAACAATTTCAATTAGTATGATTTTTTACTATATTTATAGCAATATTGTGACCTATGCATCATAATAGCACGCAACATAATATTTGATATGTACAATCCAAAAATAGATGTTTCGTTTGTGTAGCACACAGTACATCAGTTGTCCCGTTGTATCCAAGCATTTGATTTACATTACTACAACTCGCAAATATGTTCAACTGATTTTCCATTTTGAAATTTTCTTTCACATGAGAAAAAGATCATTATGAAATAATTGCAATTATGCCGTTTCAAGAGAAAGCAACGACAAAGCTGTTTTCAGAAATCTCAATTTTAATCATATTAAGTCGTTAAGTGAAACAAATGAGATAATTGGCAATTTATGCTGTTAGCGGATTCACACCAAAACAATACGGGCTGCGGCTGGTAGTTAATTCTCAGACAGTGAATTAATTACTTCCTACATGAAGTTTCGCACTTCCACAGAATGAATTTGCCAGTTGCCAGACAGACAGCAACTTATTAAAATCGAACTTCTTCGATTTTTATGCTCTTCAATTTCTTGTCTGTCTGTCTTTGCGCCTTACAAAGCAATCTCTAAAGTTGGACTCAAGCTCGCTATTGTTTATATCCTATTTGGTCAGGTTTATTATATTATTTACACCTCCACGATTTATGCTCATCCAATGAATGTCTTCTCAACCGCAAGCTTATCAAATATTTCTGCTCTACCCGTAATTCGATGAAAGTTTCGTCTCATGAAAGTACCTGCTATGCAAACTATGCATGGCTGTTATGCGCTATGGAACATTTAATCAGGCCCTACGGTGGAAATCATTTATACCAAAGCCTTATACACAGACTAATAGTATTATTTGATTACCAGGCACGTTGATCTACACACAAATGACTGGAACATATTAAATTACGTCAATTAAGACTAGTACAATGAATTCATTTTAATGATGTCTTGCTTTAATTGCCTTCACTTGAAAACGATTCATTAGTTTTTCTATTTCTGTTCTCACATTTCAACAAGACTGAATTAGGATTATAATGCAATACAAAACCGGCAGGTCTCATTCTCTCATTCGGATTCGGAACTTGTCTTACAGTTCCAAAATAAAATGTCGTTTATGAATAGAAAAATCATTAAAATAGAATGCTATAATATTAAAGTATCATTCATCACTAATGATTCGGCTATAGGTAATTATAGTTCCCCCATATCAATGCAATGGTTGATGATAAAAATAATCCAGTTGTCGATTTCAGTGCAATGGTTGATGATAAAAATAAAATAATTCAGTTTTCCGATGTCAATGCAATGGTTGATAATATAAATAGGACGATTACGGTTCTTCTATTTCAATGAAATAGTTGATGATAAAAATAAAATAAAATAAATTAGGAGGAAATTTAGGCACTATAACGACGTCTTTGGCGAATTTTATTACGACTTCATATAGGTATTGATTATTTTTGCAAACGGTTTGCTCTTTGTACTAATTATTAGAGATGATTACCCATATAGTGATCTTAATGATATAAATACAGCATATTAACTATCTATAATTAAAGATTATTATGTATGTGTTTATATGTGTATATGTATACATTGGTATCATTTCATCGATTTCTTCATTCGAACAATATTATGTATCGTTTACATGGAGTACGTGTCCTTTATTTATAACAACTCAAATAGTCATCATCATTAGGCTTGGAATCTCTTATCCAATTACATATCGTAAAATTAGTCTTACTATAAATAGCTACGCTTTCTAAAATTATTAGTTACCACACAACGACCAAATCAGTATTAATATACCAAACTTCATCATATTGCTGCGTTGTATAAAATCATACCATGCTTTCTTTGTTCTTTGATTTCACAGAACATACAACTAAAAAGGATTGTTTGCTCATTTTTCTCAATAGCAAAAAGCGTTTTTTATTTAAATGTTCTGTGGATTGATTCGTTGATAGAATTTAAACATAGTATCAATTACTTATTAAAATGATGTTAAGCCGTTGATGAGACACTTTATATTTTTGCAGTAAAATACTCATTGATAAGACTTCTGGCAGCTACAGTACAGTTGTTATGTTGTAAAGCATGGTATATACCTACACATGCATACCGTACGTTATCTACAATTCTATTACAGGTGTATAGTGTAGGGTGATGCATTCTCATTGTCATTTACGATCTCATAGCATATAGCACGCATGAATAGGATTACATAGCGAATGAAATTAACGTTATTAACAACTAGATGAATAATTACCGTTTTAAGTTATGAATATTATGTGGATCACATGAAAACAATTATACGAGTATTATATTAGACGCTACATTACATTCTGAAGACGTAAATGTGTTCATTAGAAATTCTCAGGCACTTATTTAAGTTGCAACGCTTTAAAACAATTCTATTTAAATATTCACACGATATTAATTAGCGACAAAATATGGGTGATTCTAAATGTATAATTCAGGCATTACAATAACAAATGCTGTTGACTTCGTATAGAAATATGGAAACATTTGTAATAATATTATGTGTGCAGGTGATGATAATACTTGATACAGATAAGGCATCGTACAACAAATAACTGATAACTTCTGCATGACGAAGTGCAACACGTTACATTTCATTACCCAAACCGTGTTTCCGTTACACACTCAATGATTCTTGTTACTCCATAAAATAGTTGCAACTTGCAAAGTCTTCCATTGCCATAATATATTATGTGTGTAGGACGAATGACGACGTATTTTTAAGCTACCAAGGTACGCATAATAAAACGTGGATATTTACACACGAACAAAGTTCTTAACTAAAATAAATACTTAGGTAATCATTAATTATAGAGATAATAAATATTCGTCCACACTAATACGAGAATAAAACCATGATGTCATAATACACATGGACAAAATGACAATCGAGGACGCATTATTTAATTATTATAATTATTCGTGTAAAAAGTAGTTGCCGACATTACAATTTAATTACTATAAAACAACACTTAACATATTTTAACTAATAGTATTATGTGGGTAGTAATTGCTTAATGGATATTCATAATAAAAGGAAAATGAATCAGTTAATAAATGCAGTAAGCATATAATAAATATCCTGCCATGTTACATGTGTTGAAGGATTTTGCATTTGAACTTGGACTGTTGAATTAAAGACTAGCTTCATTTGGATGAATCTTATGCAAACACAAACCTCTAGTACTCTCCGAACTCTTAACCATATTCTTATTTTTTAGTGCGTTTACAGCACTTCAACTATTGTAAGGTACTGAATAACGTGGTTAGACATTGCAAACAGTGACATGCCCATTTATATGTACACAGTACACTATTTCTTTTGCTAACAATAACATTCAATTGATAAAATTGATAAAATATTGAGTGGACACAATAATAAAGTATTGACTTAATGAACAGGTTCCTTTAAAAAGGCTGCTATTGATTAGATGCCTCTATTATTACAATTATTGATTACTTAAATCATACATCCTAATGTCAATCCAACAATTGCTGTCGTTGTCATTGCGTACACTTACAAAATGTTCACATTTTGCTAATTATTATTATTAATGTTTATGTGGTTCAAGTTGCTTATTTCTTGATCTGTCGTGCATCGCTATTATTGCTTAAGTTTTAGAGGGCACACAACCATTTACTGAGAGATTTTTGTTTGTTGGGTTAAGCGTACTCACTGAACAGTTTATAAAATACAATAACATTATTAAAAGACACAATACTCACTTATAGTAAAAGTTTTAAAATCGCGTGCAACTGTACAACACACAAAATGTTTTTAGCTTATAACACTTCCTTCTAAATTACAAATCATTTGAGCATAACCAACGTTCAGTAATATTATAACACGAATAAATACGTTCACACACACAGATTAGTGATTGATTTGTTGTCGTAAGTGATTGTTACCTGCCGAAACACTTCTACAATACAGTGTAATTACTTAAACAGAAAATGCAGACATTATTATTAGCAGCATAAATTATTACATGATATGCTAGAATTAGAAAGGGGTGTATAACGACAAAACGAAAACAACAACTATGAACAAATTTGGTGAATACTTAGGGCTGCTTAATTCAACGGCGATGCACTTTGCTTAACTATCTCTGGTACAGACGAATAAAATAGTTGCTTTTTAAAGGAATAGTAAGGATAATAACAATTCAATTTTGTTAATGCTTTTAAATAATGTAACTTTCGAATCTTCATAATTTCAGAGTAGAAATCTGATCGACTTCGAAACTTTACACAGCCTAAAATAACTTAATACAGTTATCCAAAATTATGAGTGCCCTAATTACGTAAGGGCATCATATTATGACTAATTGTTGCTTCTTCTGAGCACATTTAGCTGCACCGTATTTACTAGTTTTTAAGTAGGTTGACTTTAGAAGCTTTAAAATGTCTCGCCATCATCACAATCCTTTGTCCAGTGACCAAAAACTGTGGAATAAAAATGTTAAATCTCCGTAAATTAAAAGCAATAAATTATCTTTAAGAAATGTACAACTCATAAACAAATGGGGCAGTACGAATTGAGAATATTAATGCGCTTACCTTCACAAGCTTCGCAATAAGGTCGCGTTCCTCCACGAGGTAAGTTATGATGACTGTTGTTTGGGTCCGATTCTTGAGTAGGACAATCCTCAGTATCGTGCAAATCAAATTGCTCGCAGATATCGCAATATAGCCTGGGTGCTTGAAAATTGGTCGATTGTCCGCCTCCAACAGTGTTGCTGTTTACACAAAAGTAAAGATGAAACAATTTTTTAAAATTATGCAATCAGTTACTTACTAGAAAATCCTTATCATTTTACTGCAGTTTTTAGGTACCAAAGAAAGGTGAGACAATATTTCAGTCCCAGTCAAAATATAAAATTTGATTGTAGGAAATTAAATGCAAACTTACTAATTGGCATCTGGCAATCTGCCTCCGTTCAACACTACCTCCAGTTTTTTCTCGAGATCTTCACTTTTCTTCTGCAGATCCACAATAATGGAATTCAAGAAGCTTATGTGTGTATCCGCACTGACGGTAGTATCCGCAGCAGAGGCCTCGACTATAAAAAATAACAGGAATAGGGATTAGATGATGCGAATTGGGAATGTCAAAAAATAGGTATCAATATAAGCGTAGAAATGCAATTAAAGCTGGAAGTTTTGAAGAAATACCGTTATTAAGTTTGGGTTCCATTTTCTCGTGCTCAAAGTTTGAGATTATAGTCTCCTTTTCTTTTATAACAGATTTCATTTGACAGTTTTCTTCTTTCAAACTAGCAATTTCTAATTCAATTCTTGCAACTGAATCTTGAAGGCATTTATTTTCTTTCTCTTTTTCCGCAATACTCAATTTAAACTTCTCCGTTTCAACTTCAGAAGCTTTTGCCATATTCAATAACCTATAGAGCAATATATAATACATTATTGTTAGAGTGAAAGGGATACTTAAATGATAAACTTGAATCAAAAACTTACGTTGTCTCTAATTCCAGCTTTTTATTTTCGTGAAGGACTACAGTTTCCTGCAAACTTTTTACATTTTCCTGCAGTGCCATTATCTGCTGCTGGCGTTCAGTTTCAGTCTTTTCATAAAGGGTGACTTTTTCATTAATGGTCGCCCTTAGAGTATACATAGAGTTTATTAGAATATCAGTTTACATAATCTCATATATAATATTTTTGCAAGAAAAATTAATCGAACTTACAACTGGTCTGTCATCACGGAAAAGGTTTTCTCTTTTTCTGCTTGTTCAGAGATTAATTCCTTTGTTTTGTTTTTCAAATCTGAAATAACTGATTCAGATTCTTTAATTTGAAGATCATATTGTTTCTTCTCTTTCATTATGTCATCCTGCAACTTTTTATTGTTCTTTAATGCTTCAGCATTCTCAGCCGACAAAACTTCTGCTTTTTTACGCAAAGATGCCTGACTATCTTCTAAAATCTGTCTCATTTCTTTCAGTTTATTTTCAGCCATATCCTTCACTTCTTTTAAATGAGCAGAATATTCCTTTCCCATGTTCTCTTTTTCAGCTGCAGTTGACTGTTTAAGCGATGCGATTTCATTTTCTTTAGCGGAAAACGAGATATGCAAAGATTCATAGGCTTTTTTAACTTGCTCCAAATCGGTATTCTGGAAATAATTTTTTCAACATTAAAACTGGTAGGTACTAATAACAACTACTCATTAATTATACATAATTCATCGACAAATATCTACTTACATTAGTCCTCAATGCAGCATTTAGCTTGTTTGTTTCTTCCAAAAGTGTAGCTTCAGTTTTCATCCATAATTGTCGATCACTGTCATATTTTTCTTCGCTCATTTTTTTAGAGTTCTCAAACTCTTGTTCCGCAATTTGAAGTTTACTCATAATCTGAGCTAACTCATCATCTTTATGTCTCAGATTTTCAGTGAGCACGGTTGAAGAAGAGCTGCTGGACGTGACGAGATTCATTACTTCATCCTCCTGTGACGCAAATAAAACGAATGATGAAGGAATATAATTTCACAAAAATGTATTTTACAATAAAATTCTAATATATTTTACCAGGCGACTCTTATGCTCTCTCAATTTTTCGATTTCATTGTGTGACTTCTCCAGTTTTGTCGACAAATCCTGAGTCACAGCCTTAGATTTTTGATGTTCCATTTCCAAATTTTTAATTAGTTGTTCCTTACTGGCTAATGAAACTTCAAATTCTAAAAATAAATTACCCACACACTTAAGCATCAATTTGAACAAATTAGGTGTAAGTTATTATGGATAAATACAAAATCACATTAACATTGCACTTGCAAATTATAAATGCAATTGTAATTTATTTAATTTAAATACCTTTAAATCGTGTTTCGGTGATTTCTTGTTGTTCTTTGGTGTGTTCTGAATTCTCTTTCAGCATTCTCTCAGTAGTTTGATTGGTATCATTCATTGAAGTTATCACTTTCGAAATTTCTTCTTTTAAGTTTTCTACATTTTTATTTGCTTCTTTGAGTTCATAGATCTTTGCTTCAATGTGATCTGTCTTTTCGGACAAACTAACGTTGGCGTTAGCTAGTTGTTGCTTAAGCTCAATGATTTCATTTTCGAATTGATCTTTGTGAGCATTCAAATCTGTAAACGCATCTAACTGAGCTTGTAAATCGCTTTTTGCAATTCTCTCTTCCTCTAAACCGAAAAGCAAATCTTCATATTTCCTGTATTCTTCTTCCAATTGAAGTCGTAAAGTGTTGACAACCTCTGTGTCGGTTTTGCTGGCAGCCAGCTCTTTAGCACAATTTTGCTGCATCTGAAACAGTTCAAAAGTCAATTAGCCTTACACTATAATAGTTTGTTATTAATAGTATTACATAAAATAAACCATACGCGTCAAATTATGTAAATGAAGCTAAAGTTAGTGAGTTACCTTTAAATATTCAGTTTTGCATGTTTTCAATTCTTGTAGACACTCATCATACTGTTTGGTAATAAGCGCTAATTCGTTTCTGTCTAAATCTCGTTCTTTCAATAATTGTTCGGTGTGCTTCTCATTTTCTTTCAGTACAATCTGTACACACGAATAATAATAACTACGGTTAGTCAATATAAAAAGGTAAATTGCTCTTAACAAATATTATTATTCATTTGTATTTATTTTATAAAGAAAAGTAACCCATACCTGGAGTGAACATGTTGGCAAGCATTGTGATCTCATATTTGCCGATGCTCTCTATACATTGACACAAAAAATTAAACCGAAAGCTAAGAAATGTAGCAAATGAGTGACAAAGGTTACTGTATAACAGCTTACTCTAGAACTTCCAGGAGCCACCGACGAAACACTTGACAGATTAGATATTAAAGACTCCCGAGAAGACTGTCGTCGAAGATTACCACTACTTGGCCGTCTGTTCATTGGAGAGCTGCTAACTTTACTTAATGGTGCAAAGAGACCAAACTTATCGCGACACTGAAAATATCTGTGACAAACAATCTCTAATTAGTCATCTACATCACTGTCAAATACACAATTCACAAGGCGTAAAATTAAGCACCTCCTCCCTCCAACAGATCCATCGTTTTTTCCAATAGCTTGATCCAGTTCAATGCCACCCCAATCTCCGGCCGCAAAGTCAGTGCTTCCCATATAACGTAAAACTCCTCGCTTTGTGCCCATAGCACTTTGAACAATGACCCGGTCACCAAGTTTAAGAGGAGCAGGGCTTCCCAAACGAGAAGGTGTACCAACTCCAGGACTAGAAGATTTACATTGCGAAGGTGTAGGAGAAGGTGAACGTAGTTTACTGTCATTCAATCTGGATGGTGTGCTGATCGTTGTATCGTTCTCATTTCCACCGAACATTTCCATCGGTTTATGAGAGAGTCTGTTCAGCCGTGTAAAAGTACCATGCAGTGGCACACACTGGAAGTATCGTACTCCAGAGACTGTTCCATCATTTTTACCTGAAATTAAATATTTCAAATTAATTTGTGAGCTCACGAAAACAGTAATTAACTTTAAACACTATTATAATCATTATAATAATTACCCAGTGGATCATCCAAAACAACTCCGGCCCATTCTCCTTTAGCAAACTGGGTTTCGCCAATAAAAGCTATTTTTCCACGTTTCACCCCTCCTACCCAAACTGTATCTCCAATGATGAAATTATCAACACAAGGAGAAGCACCAGCGGATGTATCTATAAAAATCATTATAATAATGACACTATTAACCCGTTCAGATAGGGATGACTATCCATCATTGTGGAAATGTACCATTCGAAGTAGGAGCATTTGATGTCATCTGCTGATTGTCCGGATCCGCCTGGATTAACGAACTTAGTCCTCTTCTCATTGTAGGTAATCCGGAAGGCCTGGGTAAAGTGGAAGCACTTACAGTGGATGGTACTTTAATGGCACTTGGAGGTCGTATTCCTGATGGCTTGCTCGCCATGGTATCTAGCTATAAAAATATAACAACTGTTAATTTAGTTTAGAAGCAACCGGGAGATTATGTAGTTATAACAAATTGACAATAATATAGGAACCAAAAAAGTAACAGGAAAAAGTTCCGAACCATTCAAATATTTTATATTTCTGTTAAAATTTAGAACTTGGACATTGACATTGTTGTATGTTTCCACCAGCCCCGGATTTAATAATATTTTATTATTCAACATGCATTTACAAACGTTGTAATTAATTTTAATTACCTGCAACCGTTATCGGTGACTGGTTTTACTTTTCCAATTACTCTGTTTAGTGTTTTTCGTACTTGTTCAGCACGTGAATTTATTCGTTAGTCAGTAGTAGTTTTATATTTTACGATTTACTCATCAGGGGTGGAACAACTTGAAAATAGCAGCGTTCGATTAAACATTAAAATATTGTGTAATACTGTGTACCGTAACTTTTAACTGCGCTGACGTCTGGACAGTTTGTCATTAATTAGTCAATACAGTCAGTCAGTCATCAGTTGTCAGTAATTATGGACAATGGATGGAGTAAGGCAGAAGAAGTTTTGTGTATTGTCTTTTCTTGATATTTATTGCTTTTATAAAAGATGAGAATGAACAGATAACGTATACTTGTAAAAGGTTGGCCAATGACAAACGTAGCAGTCAAACAAAACTGGCAATCCACTTCAATCAGTTCAATCCTTCAATCTGCAAATCATTGCACTTTCATTCCGTAATCCTAAAACTTTCCTAATAACTAACCGTTAACTTGTCTTTTTATCCCGTTCACCTCCTATTTAATCTTAAAGTTCAACTGTAGCGGCTAAAATGCAAATAATTTCGTCTATAGATAGAGAGTAGGGACATGCAAAAGTCTACGGCTCTGCGTCCTGCACATTTACACTGCAGTTGAAAAGGATTTCTAGGCGTCCCGCATGTCCCCGTTTCTTCGCTATTTCTTGCGGAGCATGATTTACCAGAAATTATAATTTTAGAAGGACGCCCGGATTGATCTCCATGATTTCTCTTTTCATGATGAATATTATCATGAATAGCAAAATACGTTTCTTATTTATTGTTCTAAGATATTTATGGCTGACAAATATCCGTCACTGTAACGCTTTCATTATTTATTTCAACTTAAAATGTCTCAAATTAAATAGTCGCTATTTATACTGACTAATTGACGACTTACATCGTTACACCTAAGCTGATAGAGTATGATGTGTTGAAAAATGTTCATGAATTAGGTCAAAGCATTAAAATACCTAGTAAAGTGTAATTAATGATGTAAGAATAATATATGACTATATTATGGTCTAATATTCACAAAATGTTAAGGTATTTATTCAGATCTTTATTTCAGGTACTTTATAATTCACTTACATATTGTTCTTCACACTGATTTGACATGTATCGTGTTACAGAATCAGAAGGTAAATTGGCTTGGTATAGTCAATTATATGTCTAAATTGCTTGTAAAACATTTTCTTAGGTTGAACATTGGTATTGGGTTTTGTAGTGTCGGCTACACAAATTATACTAGACTGACTTAAACAAATTAATTGTTTAACATTAAAAATCCATTTTCATCTAGTCAATTCATGTAAGGTAATAAGATAATAAAGAATTTGTAAACTATAAATAAGGCTCATTAAATCGATATATATCAGATAAGCTTTATTTATAAGTCGATTTAATACAGTGAAATCTAGATATCGTTGATTAATGCAATGAGCAAATAATTTACCTACTTTTCTAAATGGTGAAGTTAATGATAATATGATATTCTGCAAGGAAAATGGTCTAAAACTCCAAGTGAACTTCTTTGAAAATTAACTTTGGCATAACATGTTTGTGGTCTTTATGTCTCCATTGGCGACACCCACTGTTATTCTCCTGCTGAACACATCTCACGTTATCTTCTTCGATGCATTGCATTTTTAAAACATTAAAATAAAAATTCCCCAACATTTCTGCTGCCACACTGTTGGATTTCTTCAGGCAATTATACAGCAAAGAATCACATTCGCAATGCGACCTGCAAAAAACAGCATTTATGAGAACACATAGTATGTACATCTCTAGTATCGCTATTAATACAATGATATATAGATATACAGATATACGGTTAAGTAATATTTTAATGCATTGCTAATAATTTGAGCTCTATTATTCATGATCAACTATCACATCAAAAACACAATCTTGTCTTTTCTGCACTAAATTGCATTAGATTTATGGAATATCTTACTTTGTGTAAAGAGACCAATTTACTAATCCATAGCGTCTTCTAAAAGCCTTAATTTTCTTCGGACAATGGTCATGAGCACGACAACATTTATCCAATTCTCGATCATCCCCAAGATCATCATAATTTTGGGCAATATCTCCAAGACCACACCACTTTGTACCTAAAATTTAATGCGTATAAAAATGAGACTTTTTAAATGTAGAGGTTATCGTAATTTTGCTATAAAACATTTAAAATGCTGTAATTTAAAATTGAGACAAGATGTTGTTTCGTGTATTTTACCCGGCAGTATTCCAGAAACTATTGACCACATATTGTACTGTTTGTCACCCGAAATAAGTGGATGAGAATTATTGCTTGTAAATGTCTGTACGGAAAGCTCCGGTGGTTCCATGGTTTGGCAGGCTGTAATAATGGCCAGCATCGCCCGAAAAGATGTTTTTTCTATTATTTTTTTCTCGTACGCTAATTTCTGAAGGGTTCTCTTGACTTCTTCTGGTTGACTAACAATGAGACAAAATCACCCATGTTCAAAATTAATTTGTAGTTATTCATAACCTTAATTAATTGTCCCACGGTTAATTTATGAATATATGTTTTTTACTTAAAGTTACCCATGACATGTAAAAGATGTTATCTTACTTTATTTCGGTCAATTTACATCTAGACACATTTCCAGAAATGTCAGTAAATATCGTGGCAATTGTTTGTCCGTCATAGTAGATAAGTTCAATGGGTTGAATATTCGCACGAGAAAAGCTCTTCAGCCGGTTTGATAACAAATGCTTAAACATTATTGAACCATTGGAGTCCTCCGAATTATTTATTGCAGATTGTACGGAAGAATTTTTGACATCCACATTCTTACCACTCCAATTTATATTTGCTCCTTCATCTGCATGAAGTGCCCTGAAAAAATAAAACCTAGTATCAGTGGAAAATTCATTTATGCATATTTTGAAATAATTCTAATAATTATACATAGTAAATATTATTGACTAGAGAAAATGACATTTTTAGATATATATAATTCTTTATCATTTTATTTAAAAGCACTTTTTAATGCTGAATTTCCATCTTAAATTGTCTGAATGTATAAAAAATGTCTGAATTTTTATATTAATTTTTTGTTAAACTGAATTAATATTGACGAACTCACATTGCAATTGGTGGTAGCAGATCCACATGAAGTGGTTGTGACAATAAAGCTTGGGATATTGGACGTTCTTCATTAAACGAGTTTTGTATAAGTGTTCTGGGAACTAGATGTGTTGGTGATGATTCAAAATTCTTTATAAGTGTATCTTGAATTAAAGCATTGTCTTGAGCTCCCGTAAGAAGAGTTGAGACAGCATAGAAAAACGACGCTGCACTTGAGAATAAACCCGTCACAGGCATTTCTTACGATATTATTGAGCGAAGAATCCCGATTCATATGAATTTGCAATACAATGTCAAACCAGGATGAATAGAATTACAGCATCTCTATACACTAATAAGCAAAAGTTTATTAAACAAAGATTATTTATGGACATTTGTTTCAAAGTTTTGATTTAATTAGTTTACTAATTAATATTCACTTCATTTTAGTGTAAATAACGAATGTTAATAAATTCTTACCGATTCATTATTTTCTAAAAGACATCTGAGTGATAATATCTCTTAAACAAATGCAATTATTTGATCTTCTATATTTAAAACACAACAATATCGGTTAACATGAAGTATGCACTCATCACTCGCAGTCATTTCCTTGTCTGTATAGAATTTCACGAAACAGGGTCACCGCTAATGAGTTAACAACTTTAAAGTTTCACCACACATTAGACGATAGACACAATGAGATTATAAATCAAGTAAATCTTTTTTGTTTCACCGGCATCACATTTTGAAACATTAAATTTTGTTGAAAGTTCGAGTTCACTGGCAATAAATTCAATGCACAACTTTTTAATGATCAAAAAATGTTCTTATCATTTCTATACACAAATTATAATTATTAATGTTAAAGGAATTATAAACGTAGTACTGATAAACCAGGTAATGAATAGGATCTGTATCCCATCGCCCCGCAACGAGGTTTTAGATCGAATCCAGGTATTATTATCTTTGTTTTGGCTTTTCTGAATCTAGCCGTAGCAATACTAAGAAACACAACTCTCGAAATACCATTTCACTTTCACTACAGAAGATCGCATACAATACACACAATACAATTTATACAATACACACGAACACACTTTCGCAGAGGACGGAGATTGTACAGAGTATATCCAACTTCTTGTTAGATAGAACCAGAACAATATAGTGATCTGTTCTTCCACTCACAATTATCTGTTTGTGTCTGCACCACACAACGGAACATCTCTCATGAATTGGTTTTCATTTCAACCTGCTCTCAGGACTGTAAAGAAGTAGAGAGTGAAGTTTTGCAGATGATACTCTCAATGCACCTCATGCACACAATGAACAATGCTTTGCTAACTCTATAATCAGAAGAGTAATCTGCAATTGGCGAAATAGTAATGAATGAGAATATTATACAGACATAAATTCATTCTGCAATGTATCACACTCAAAACTACATGCTCTGTCTATTTACATCTCTCCACTTTACTAATAACAATCATTTAACTCATTCGTAATGGAATATCAATAAAATATAATCAAATGAAATCTTATATATTAGTTTGTACGATACTCTCCACAATCGTAAATTTGAAATACCATGAGATGAGATTATTCAAGCATGTGAAAAATACTTTTTTTCAAAATACGACTTTCAAAATTAAAATACCTTTGCAAAATACTTTTTAGCATTTAAGAAAAGTTTCTTTAAGTGCTGTCCAAAGTATTTTAGTATTTTTAAAAAACGTTAAATACTGTTGAAAATAAAAAATAAAAATACTCTATCACTTTCAAAATACAAAATACTCTTTGATTTTTATTTATCCAAAAATGTATTTGAAGCTTTTCACAAAATATTTTCCCCAGATATTTTATATACCGTGATTATTATAATCAAATAAATGTAATTCATCGCTTTTTTAAAGTCATATTCATAATGATACAATGACAAGTTTTCGCACTGTAGGCAATTCGTATTGAGACTTCTCACTAAGGAAATTACTATATTATTATTATGATGGAGGGAAATTAGTATGAGGGAATACCAAAAAGATATAGCCACCACTAGGTTAGATGGTTCAGATCTTCATGCGTTGTTTTACGTTCAGAACATGTTATTTTACTTTGACATACAATGCTCACAAAAGCTTGCACCTTGCATGCAGTCAATGTGTACAAACTTTATCTTCGTTGTAAATAAATGCTAAATATCTTAAAATCTCTTAACGTGCAACAACGAAAATTTACAGACGCGTTGGCATATAGTCAACGTCTCGTATAGGTAGGTAGTTTACCTGTTTACCTCCTTACCTGTCCACTTGAATTAGACTTTCGCTTCAAGAAGCACAACAAACAACTCGGAAGGGTACCTAACTACTGTGTAACTACTGTCTACTTTACTGCCCCATTCAACTCACTGTAAAAATATGATATACAGTAAGTACTTGTAATATACCAAATGAAAATGTGTGGAAGAAAAGGTAAGTTGCAGGATAACTGTTGGTCAAATTCAATGTGATAGATATTGTGAAATTACGATATTAAAAACCTATAGTTAATTTGTCGATTCGGAAAACTATTTTTGATTATCGGTTAATATTTTAACGTTGTATTGTAGTATATTTACTAAATACAATACAAGTTGCCAAAGGGCAGATATTTTCGATTAGTTCATTTGGGGCAAATGGCACGTTATTAACACAGAGAGAATACTATACTATGTACTACACTGCGATTAGTACTACTATATACCTACTATTACCTACTACCTACTATACTACTACTGCTGGGATGGGAGATGAGACTACCAGTAGAATATATATACAACATTTTATAATAAAATATTCTTTTTCAAGTCTAAATAGCTTAATTAAAACTTTGTTGCATTTTAATTGTATTAACTGTTTCATTGTTCAATGGCTTGATAGATTGTCTACTAGGTTCTCTAAGTCTCCACTTTTCCTGCAACACCGTTGCAATAAAGTAATTTGATATTTATCTACCAGCAATTCATTTTATTTCCGCCAATTGCATCGTTCATACTCTCTACAATAATGTATTGGATGCACAGTTAACAGAAATAGAAGATTGGTACTAGTAACAGTGGAAATCTAAATTGTGTCATATTTTATAGACTTGAAGTAATAATAAAGTAGTAATATAGTATTATTTTAAATAAAATGAGATCTAAATGAAGATATGCCTATTCTAAAAACCTTTGAAGATGACATTTTGTTCAGCACTTTTTATTTGCTTTATAATGCACCAGATAATATAGAATAGAAAATAGACTACTGTTGGTGTCCTCCTGTGGACCTGAGTAATGAAATAGTTCCAAATAATAAATTATGAAACTTTTAGACTGGTGGTAGTATGGTAGTCTCAACGTCTCGAGTCTAGTCACAGAGTGACTGGCTCCGAGTTGCAATTTGCAAATGAAGAAAACTAACAATAGCAGGCTAACTTTGTACAGGTAAACCAGTAAAGTACAAAGTGCATGCACATCATGTACCAAAGTAATACTACCAATCGATGTACCTAATAAACATCTTTAGCTTACGTATATCTTTGACAACTTATTGCATCTTCCGGTATCATCGAGTAGCATTTATCTTTAATCTACAACAGGCCGTCATGCCATAATAATAATAAAACAAAACGCTAATCTTTGAAGTGACTATATAAAAACAAATAAAAACAAATATGACCAGCCTTTAAACTCATAGAAAAAATGTAATGTTCTTAAAAACGCAGCAACTTCAGTATCAAACGAGGATACCATCAGAATTAATAGTTAGTACTGTTTCTGCCAAGTATACGATTTGGCCGATACTTTACTGCTGTATAACGATGCACAGTTGGTTGATAAATATATTCCTCAGCAAGAATAAAATAACAATGGTTAAAAGTGCAGTTAGATTGAGACATAATCTTGCCATTAACCATCGTAATCTTTTTCTTTTATTGTTGCACATCCTCTAAACATGATAAGAATGATAGCTGATAAATAAATACGCGTATAAAAGCTGTAGAGTGCGGCAATAATATTATCATTCGGCAGTTAGCACTTTATTAGTAATATCGCATACATCTGCGCCTACTTACTGTAGGTCAAGTAAGGTATTTCTTATTCATCTCATCGTCTTCCGACGCGAGTAATTGAGGAACTCCTGATCCACTGACCAATTTTACCCACCTTCCCCTAGTAGAACCGCCATAGCCCTTTATATTGCTGTGTCTAAATGTTAATTTTTATTAGATAATTACAACTCCAGCTGAATTACCTGTTGCAATAATATTAAATTGAGTATAGTAATACATATTAGTCGATAAATAGCAGTTTAGTAGTTCATGAATGTTGCCAATTTATTATACTAATAAACCGGTCAACACCGGGTGTAATGAAACAACGAAGTTTCGTATTAGTATTTAAAAAAATATAGAAGCGAAACTTAAAGCGTGTTATGGAAATATAATTATTTAATTTGCTTAGAATTGTTTACGCTTTTTTGAAAACTTATGTATAATTTCATTTGACTTGATTTCGAATGAAAATTTACATTTGAATTGCTCACAGGCATTAATATTAACCCTATCTTCGAACTTGACCTCACTTTAGACCTTAATAATATGTGTAGCAAATTTCAAGTCTTTAGCTCAAACTGTTTTTGTCAGACAGACAGACGGGCGGACAGCTTTTGTATTTCCATTAAACAACGAAGTGTTTTATGGAAATATAAAAGCTATAACGAATATGTAATAATATTGTGTAAGAATTGACTGTATTCATTTCGACAATATCAAGAATGTCGCAATTCTATGAATATTGGAAATTCTGGATGATTCCATCTGGAATGTTGTCTGGCTTTTATGCAATTCCATCGTACAATCTCATTATTGTAACATGTGCGAAAATGTTAATATAAATCATGAAATACTATTTAATACTCTTTTGCAGATTATAATATATGAAAGATGTAATAATAATGCTGACAATAATTGATCTGCAACCATCATGCAAATATATCACTACATAAATTATATTTACTCTACTACAGATATTGTTAATGCAGTACAATATTGCAATTAGCATAATAAAAAGAGTTTGAAAGATTAACATTTTGAATAGTTTATAATTATCATGGTATGGGATTAATGGAATAAATTCTGGACACTCCTGCTTTATTTGGACGAGTGAGGATATTTTCTGTATCTGAAAGGGAATTATATTTACAAAATAAAATAATAGTTGATTTCCGTGGGACCGATTTCTGTAAAACAGAACAGAATTAAGAATGGATGGAATTTTTACACTAATGTGCTAGGTTTTTTTTATTGATGCACTTTGTGGAGCTTTTGGGTCACAGTCTCAAGTCAACTCTCAACTGTCTCAACCACAAAGTTTCACTGCTTATGCTTGTGTGTTTGTATTGTAGCATGTAGCATAAAAAGTTGTAGGTTAGAGTGTTAGAGGTATAGACACTACTCCACTGCCCTACTCGTCATTATTATCTGTAATCTCTATGGCAAAACGAAACACGAGTATCATACATCATACCTAATATTAAACGTGCCTACTTATTCCTCTTAGTCATCTTTCGTTTATGTTATTATATCTATTCTATTAAATTATATTCTGTATGAGCTGTTTTATAATGCATACTGCAAGTCTTTCCTGTGCCTTGTTATTCTACCTGTTGTAAAACGTGAATGCACAGGAGATGCCAAATGGGTTTATTCAGTTTCTAAGTATAAATAGGTACATAAATTTCTCTTCTAAATAGGTATAAGCAATACTTTTTAAAATAATTTTCTTGGCTATTCAAATGTACACAAAAAACATGATCCCTTATTGGTTTGACGATCTATAAACCAGCATTGCGCAGTTTCATCAATAATTAAATGTACTTCTCGTGGTAAACTGTTTAGGTGCTTAATGCTAAGTGGTTATACGTTAAAGTTAAATAAAATAAGTTAAAAAAACACCAGAGTGATTGATTCACATACTTGCACTGATTACTTGTCATCACATTAATTACTATTGGTGTGGTTTCATTAAAAAGATTTCGGTCTGATTGTGAGTCTTCTAAATTTTGACAAAATGCAACATACGTATTTTTACATCGACAGGGTTCAAATGCTGAGTATGAATAGTTGGTTAATGAGATACACATTTTTTAAACGTTTAAATCACAATTTATTTATTTCTTTATAACTAATTACAGAATATTCATAATAATTGTTATGATTATGCTTATAATAAGTTTCTATGAAATTGATAGTGAACAAAGAACAATACCTTAACTGAAACAGGTTTCTTCTTTGTTAAAAATTAACAAAATTGGCTTCATACATTCCAGAACCTAAGTAAGCGTCATGTTTTTAGGACTCTTTGAGGACACAATATTATACAAAATTGAAATACTTTAAGTATAATAATGATTTACATGGTTTTTGTAACAGGTTGTCCATTAATAGGTTACGGATGTATTGTTGTAGGTATGTAAATATAGAAAACAGTATGCTACTCAGCATATTACAGAGTGCATTGCGGTGTAAGTATAGCGTTCATTGAATTTCTTGAAAGAATACCAATAGAATTAACAAATGATTTACATGTATAAATCGATCAAGATAGACGAAATTATGGTACAATAAAATTCACAAAATATAGTGTTTATAATTAATTGTTGTAAGTTTGTAAGCTACTCTGTCATCACAATTATTTAATACTTAATTATTATGTAATATATTTGATTATCATTTTGAGTAGCAATTATAACCAGAGTGCGGATGCTAATGTTAACAAATTGTTTTTTACAGGATATTTGTTTCACACACACGAGCATACTATCATCAGAAGTGTAAATGTATAAATGAATTCCAAACAACTTTTACCACACTATTCAGCACTTTTCAGTCAAAAACTCACAAGGCTCCAAAAAAGAGTTTACACAGTTTATTGTAACATTTTAGCACTAGCAGACAAAAATACAGTTTAAATGACAGATATTACAGAAGACAGTTATGATACACAAAGAATTGGAATCAATTTAAAGATTACCATGAAATTTAACCACATAAATTGTTGGTTAAGTTGATTGTTGATTACACACTACAGAAAAGCAGTATACCCACAATGTATAAAAACATTGTTAAGGTATTTAGGAAACATTTATCCGCACCCTATTTATAACTACATGGTAGCAATTAGTTCCATTATGTACGTTTAGATAATAGTGACGCCCAAATAGAAACAAACGACCACTCACAAAATAATGATATAGACGGTATAATATACAAATAAATATACAATTGTAATTTTGCTTTAAATGTCGTACGTTGCGAGAAATCGAAAATAATACATCAGTCGTCTCACTTATTCCAACGCTACTCTGCCACACTGTAGAAACCGTGAATCCAATTCATTCTCAAAAACTCGTCTACTATTTCTGTAACTTTACGAGATTTCTGTGAAGAGGGTACACTTTCCTCTTCATTTTTAATCGACTTCAAATCTCTCAGGTGTTTCCATTCGTTCAAAATGACATTGTACTCAGCTATCTTATCGGCATAGCCCTCCATTGCATATACCTGCAACAATCCTCGGTAATCATATTCTAATCCGGAATATGCATCTCCAAAGAGCTTGCGAGCTGTAATCAAATTCAACAGAAACATGTTAACCCCCAAGGTCTAAAACTTCCATATCATATACGAGATAAATTCATAATCTTCGATCTAAGTTTCGTTTTAAATACTATTATTTATATTTTAAAATGTAGGACAAATTGTCCGATGGTTATTTTAATCATGTATAAATAACTTGCCAATTTTGATAGAACGTAGATGAAGTTGCTCAGCTTTCTTAAATTGCATCATGTCGTAATTGTAGAGACTTGCTAGATGACCAATGGATAAAGCGACTTCATAATCATACATACCAAGTAGCTTCTCTTTTATTGAGATAGCTTTTAGGTGCATATCCTCAGCGTCCTGAAAAACGCAATCAGAAATAAAAATAACAAAAACAAAAAATGCACGAATGTATTATTCATTTGCCCTTTCCTGTTTCTAATGACTTCGGGAGATATTGAGCTTAGCGCAAATATGTTAAGTTCTAACCTGATATTTCTTCATTGACTGATACAAACGTCCAAGATTTCCGTAATGCTTCGCAGTTTGAACATTCATTTCTCCGAACACTTGTGTTGACAATTTTAGAGCAGATAAATGAAGACTTTGAGCTTCAAACAAATACATTTCCTCAGCAGAGCCCCCAGGATTGTCAATAGCTACTTCTTCAAGGATCAAGGCTTTCACCCGTTTCGCTGAAGCATATTGGAGATGGTCGTCGGGAAGTAAAGATTTCATAATTTCCATTGCTTCATCTGCGTAGCGTCTGTAAATAAAGTTGAAGTTAAATTGACTACTTAAGAATCACTTCGATAATATTAATTTAAAATTATTCTAACCTTGCCAGACCGAATTTTCCTGTACTGTACTCATTCACATAAAGAGCATATGCAGTGTCTTCATATGCAATTGCAGTTATCAGATTATATTCTCCAAACGCATCCCTACGTATCCTCAAAGCTTCCTAGAATTGTTTTTCAGTACATTGTGAATTGTGATCAAACGTTTTACATCTGAATAACTGTAGTAATAAATAATATTTAAATAAAGCAAAATAGGCAAATTATTTATTTACCGTGTATACGGTCACTGCTTGAGGGACAGAGTCTCTATTCAATAAATAAAATCCATAGTCTAAGAGCGCGTCAGCATATTTAACGCTTTTAGGACCAAAAACATCTCTTGCCATATACACAGCTTCTGTGATGACAAGTTCAGCTTTAGTAAACTCGCGTTTGACAACGCAAGACTTGGAACACTGACGAAGAACATCAACAATTTGTCGAGGATTTTTTGAGCTCCGTACTTCTTTTAACGCTTTCACACTCCAATCCAATGACTGCACATTTTCACAAACAAAAGACATTAGCTCCTGTTAGAATGGTTATAGAAAAACAGTGTATCATACTTATAAGTGTATAAATAACTACGATACCTCATTATAGCGACTTTCTGCGAAGCACAGTGCAGAAAATGCACAGTAAATACCAGCCAGATTTGGCATAAAACCCCCACCTTTCAATTTCTCAATGACTTTTTTTGCCGTTTCGAAAGAAGTTCGTGCCTCTTGAAACATACAAAATGAGCCTTGGGCTATAAGTAATCTGCAAAGGTAAAAAATGAACAAACATTAACAAACAAGCAACACATTATAAGACAAAACTTGTCGGTTAACAAGATAATGGTAATATAAACTTCCAAATACTTTTGCAAGCATTCCAATGCTTGTAAAAAGGAATCGTTGTCGTTAGCTGAGAGACAAACGAATAAACACTGCTGCAAAACTCTAGAACTTTCTTTAAACCATCCAGCATCTGACAGAAACCCACCTAAAAAAATGACAAGATTGCAACCACTGTAATACAATCTACATATTGACGTTGCAACATAATCATAAAGTCAAAAGAGACAAACAAAACACTTACCAAGTTCTAAACCGACTCGGATAAGATGTGATCTGAGTCTCGAGTTGAGAAATTCTTTGATGCATTCTGACGCGTATGCATTTGCCAATCTGTGGCCCAGGAAACATTTGGGCTCTCCAGGAACGACGTACAACGTTGAAGGCCTCAAGGCCAAACAATGGTTGCTGAAAGTCTGTAAATGTTGAAAAACATGAGGAACCACATTACACAATATTTACACACACAATGCATATTGTACAAGCATTTACTAACTAACATAACTGTATTTCTTGTTAATTGTAAAACCATTTTTTATGAACTAATCACAATGTTGCATGTGTAGTATGGCACCATGTCTCAATCCCAACAAAGGTTGTTCAATTGTTAAATTTCTTGCTCATACTACTACCACTACCATACAGAGTCTATGTCTATAGAGACGGTCTGATGACACAGCAAGTCTTACCTTAAACAACATATGCACTTTATGGCGTTTGCCGTTCACTGTCAAAATCTTCATAAACTTGTTAAGATTTTCTAGTTCAGCAAGCAGAATATTGAACTGTCGGGTTTCACTTAGCTGAAAAAACAATAATATTGATTAGATCATACTGCGAGTCCAATGAAACACAATAAAAGCCTCCATTAGCCCCATCCCTACATTGACTACATAACAACTCACACAGCTTTCATATTACGACACAGAACATTGGCAAAATCTTTTCTATTGCATTATTTACTGATCGTGAGTATGTGGAATATCTATTATAAAATAATGATATAGAGAGAACTGAGAGAGGCGTCTGAACTAGGAAGCCTTGTTGCAGGTTACAGTAGTTACATACTACAACAATATAACAACTCGACCAACGACCCTGCAGCTCTATTGCATTGTTGCTATTACACTGCATTTCACTCAATACAACAACACAGTCGCATGAATGAACAGTTCCTAAAGTGTCATGTGTCACTACTCTGATTACAAAATGACTTTTGCGTCATCACAATTGTAATGTCTAGCTCTGCAGGATAATTCTTTTGCGTTTTACCTGACAACGTCTTTTCATCTTAACTCTGTTTCAATTTCATGCTACAGTACACGTGAATAGATTAAACTTTAGAAAGTTTGTCTGTTCATCTATACACAATCAAACCTTCAAACTCAAAATCTCAGTTCATTCAATATTGGATGCATGCATAGCAAGCTTG
>JABASD010001487.1:0-39480 GCA_019776165.1 Pogonognathellus flavescens
CCTGGTAAAAGGGTTGAATGATTATTCGTATTATTGTATAACGAATGTTGTTGGGAAAATACAATGCGACGTAAACACAATTGTTTTACATTCAAACCCATATTTCAGATTATTCTCTCCGAAATAATTAAGTTAGATGATATTTTTGGACAGATTTACTTCGTCAGTTAAAGAGGGAGGTAGAGAGAAACAATTTTATATCAATTTATTCTAAATTTGAAGGAATTATTGCCCAATGTCATTTTCATGGATAGGTGTCTTCACTTTTACTGCTACGATGTATCTGTGTATCATTACTTGTGTAAGTTAGTCTGATTTACTGACTACTTAGTACTGATTTTTGTCTTCAGTTAATGTACATTATTGTATTATTCTCGCCAAATTTTAATAATAATTTCCACCCCATACTATATAGTATAGGTAGGTCTGATATTACATGCTGTATTTTGATGGGTAGATAGATTCGCCATATTTATTAAAGTATATTTAGTATATTTATGCTTGCATTTACTATCTTAAGTTAGGTATGTATGTCAAGTGTTTCTTATGGACGAGTTGCATATGAACAAACTTGAAATCAATTCTCAGAATATACTTCATTCTAATCATTCTTCTGTCACTTACAATACCCGTAGTGGCCGTAAATCTTCAGCAAGAGGCAAATTGAACACATCATGAAAAGTTACTATTATAATAACCAACACATTATTATAACAGTTTAAGCACGCTTGAGACAGCTGCTGTAGTAGCCAGTAGCAAAGGCTTCGGGTTCGTAGGACTCCAATGCGTCCAAATGATTAAAATATACTTACAATTAGTTGGGAGAAATAAAGAGATATAAGTATTATGACTTTATTACTATGATGCATAATATCAGGCATTCACATGGCACTATACAAATAAGAGTGCTTATAATATGACTACAGTGAGTAAATAAGTAAAGTTAGTAGTTAGGTATGTAGTAAGTTCTGTAGTATAACTGTAGTCGGAATAAAGAGCGACAAGCATAATTAATTAGAACTGTACCTAACCATTCTGCAAATGTTTATATTTTACATTTCATATCAGTCTGCTTTGAAATGATATACAGGATCTTCTCTATGTATGACATGATTGCATGCATTAAAGAGCAGCTCATTAATCCACCTCCTTGCATTCGTTGTCAGTGCAAACAATAACGTGCGTTTAATAATTTCATTAAATGTCTGTATTTATTTAGGTTCACTAATGAATGCCTGTGCTAGCAGAAAGAACAATATGACGAACTGTTATTTAGTTAGCATAATTAACAAATCATGAGAGACAGATTAGAAATGGCAATTATTACTTGTATGAAATGAAAGTATTTTATTCCATGTTCTTTCATATGTAAAGAGACTTTTCTCATTCTCCCTTCCTATCTGTTGTCTCGTAATGCATTATTATATGCAAAATTACATTAAATACCTATTTACATTTGATACACTACACAGATAAATGCTAGAGAAATTCACATTATCAAGTTACGAGTTACCATTGTAAGATAATGTTTCTATATGGGATAAAAAAATGTTCTGCAAACGAATAATCTTTTGAGAATATTTTTTTATTCTAGGATTTATTATTACGACCAGGATAATAAAAAGCTGTACTGAAAATGCAATTAAAAAGCAACTGGAGACATAAAATTCAAATAAAATGTTTCTATTCTAAGTATAAAGAAGACAAACTGTCTGCTTAGAATTGCGCATACAAATGGAAGAATTGCACATTCTCATTGTACATTAATGTTTTTGTGCTTGTACTTTTATACATAGTAGGACTAATTATATCCCATCAAGCATTTGCTGTTCACAGCAGTGTAGTAGTACTTGCAAATGAACCGTTTAATGTCAGCGAAGCGAATCACAACTTTAGATTTGTATTATATGCTAATTCATTCGTCATCTGTCTGCCTGTCAGTCTGTTTTTAGTCTGAGACTCTCTTCTACCTTCAAATCTAACTTTGCCTTGCAACTTTGTTCGTGTACTCAGAATAACAGAAACAATTGACGTGTAAATTGATACAGCGCATTTATGACAAGACTTTGCATATCAACTATCACTCTCGAGTTTAGTCGGCACTTCATTAGTTACTTTTATTAGCTGTACGAACATTAAATGAGTTTCGTCTCAAGTGAGAAACTGTGAAATAACATGATGATGATTGCTGCTGACTCATTATTAATTTTATGAATCTGCTGCTCGTAAACTCTGCTCTTTCTCATTTACATCCATGTGGCAAATTTCATCTTTCATATTTGAACTACTTAAATAAGAGTAGGAGTATTCTGTATACAAACAAACAACACCATAATAACCATTACTAGTTAGTATACTACTATTTAATATTATCGCGTAAGTTATTGCATTTATTAAGGCATATATACTTTCTAACAAATCTAGACCTAGTGCAATGCTGGAAAGTGTCTGTGGTTTGTTTGTAGTTTGTAGTACAGTTATTTGTAGTACATAGTCTGTATAGTGTAAAGTTATTAATAACTCGCGAATCGAGATTAACACAGACTTAGTTAAACTATATAGAAGTATAATATTACAAAATGTATGGTGGAACCAGCGGACTTAATAATTTTATTCCGCATCACATGGTCAAAATCAGATTGTGTGCAGTAAATATGTCACAGTATGAATTCAATGATTTGATTAATGTGCATTTCAATGTTAAGGAATTTTATTTTTCCTAAGAAAGGTTGCACGGAAATTCATTCATAGAACAACATTTATATAATCTTCAAGGACTAACTTAAGAATTACTACACCATGCAAGCTGCCGCTTACATGTCTGGGTTTTGCGACTCGGTTCGTCGAGTGACACGACTTGACAACCAAATCGCATAAACTACCCACCTAATCTAATAAAACGGAAAAACGCCAACAGAGCAATTTCCGCATCGTGAAGGTTTCAAGTAAATTCCAAGTTTCAACAAACAAGGCAAAACACAGGCAAATAAATGACGATTTACTTAATCAACTGGATGGATTATATAACTTTAAACGTACACACGAGATTGATTTATGACTCCATTTTCTGCTCTTTTATATAAAATACATAACTTAAAATCTCTGTGTCTTTATTTTAAGTATCCAAGTATGCCGTATTAATGTGTTGTAGAGTATAGTAATACTAAAGTAAATTATTACCTAGTTAATAGTAATCTTTTATTTTTCCAAGTTTAACTTTACACTTGACAGCTTCATTAGAGATAATCTGTGGGTGACGGTGACAGTAACACTGACCTTGAATCTAACTTGTGTTAATAAGAAATGATATTATACGTGATGTTTGCCAAGAAAATATTATTAATATCTCTCCCTTTTTCTTCTTATCAACATGATGCTAACGATTCTAATGATGAATATTTTTGTTTCTGTTTACACAAACGACTCTAACCATTCTGCAGCCTGTGTGACTCTTCTTGGTAAGGATTCACTTCGTGTTTACGACATTACAAGTCTTAAAATGTCTCGACCACCGACAAAGCAAATCTCATGATCTTATAGCATAGAATATTCCTCAATTTTTTAACCTTCATAATAATATGCATGCTCCAAGACATTTGCAAGCTCCAATTGAAACGTTTCTCATCTGTTTGTGTTTATTGCGCTGGCAATTCTGTCAAATGATACAATTACTGCAAGGATACTTACCTGCATCCATTAAAGTGTAGTAATAGTATTTAAAATTACATTTTTGATGTATATTGCTGTAGTAATTATAGCTTTAAGTGCGTCTGTGTGTATATACACATATAAATACTAATGGTACAAAAGACCGAGTTCAGTTTATATATGTCGAGGAATGTAAATGTATGTGGGGGAACCGAAATTAATTTTGATGTGACTAAACATGCTAGCTGATAACTGTAAGTAGTCTGCACAGCTGACGTTCGTCGTGAAAAATAGATTATCTATCCGTGTGTATAAGAGGTATAAGTAAAGTAAGTATATATAGGCAAGTGGCTTTTGACGTTAGTATATTGTAATCTAAGCATTTGGTATTGAATCCAGTATGGATGGGGAATAGAGTGAAAAGGAATGAGAAATAATGTCATGTCCGTAACGACATTCATGGACCAAAGACAAGACAAAGTAGCTACATCATTTCCGATAGAATTTCTTGGCCTCTTGCCCAAAATGGTGTAATGAAACTGAATCTGTTGTAATGCAATATTACATTGTCCGCTTGCTAGTAATAGAAGTAGTCGTAGTCAACATAAGGCATACCAATGAAATATTATGCAATGTCATGAGTAGAATGCATTCAGTCAGGTTCAGAAAAGCCAAGGAGAGATGCACTCGACTCTTGTTATAATATTATTATGGCAAACCAAACGTAAACCACTCACTCACTCACTCAATTCAACTGGAATATAATAGTATGGAGAAACGACACTAAAATTGCCTAAACGTACTAGCTGTATAGTGCAGAGTTATTATAAGTACTCGTACCACTACCACCCACCATAATACCGGCACGTACTAATGCTAATACATAATACATAAGTGATAGTCAAGAATTTCTGCTTATATAAGGTGCTTTGCTCTATAACCCACCTATATATCTGTTATTATGGGAAATATCGAGTGTATTATATAAGATAGTGTGACATTTGTTGCAATCTAGTCTGGAAAAGAATAAATAAGGGAAAGAGAAATGTGGATGGAATAGATAAACCGGAATTCAAGGGGAAAGAATGCATTTATTACCATTTTCCACTCATCCCTTCCATAAAGTCACAATCACCTGTTTGCCTTTCCTACTTATAACATCCCTTCCTGTGTGTGTCTAAGCTGACGAGTATTGTAAATATGTGCACATCAATTTCAGAGAGAAGGTATGCTCTAAAAGTCGAAGAATAGAATAAGAGTTTTTCAACAGCATCTGTATAAAAAATACGAGTAGTCACCCACACCACACACCCACCACCTCCGAACGGTACAAGTGACATTACGTATTCGATGAAGGAATGGTGAAGAAGCATGAAATGAAATGCATCCTCCTATCTCATGTATTTGTGTAGTTTAATGTCGGTCTGTGTAGTTTCTCTTGGCAATACAACACGCAGTGCAACAGCAATACAATTTACCATTGCGTATTACATTCAACACAATAAGTGAAGTGCATAGATATAATAGCAAGTGCATTGCATACCTAGTCGTTCTTGAAACCTTTTACCTTCTTGCATGTTTCTACGTCCTACAGTGCACTCACAGTTCTTTTGAATGTTAGTTTAGCAACTTTAAGCTTCAACTTTCGCCCTTGGTTTACGTTAACATTTTCGAGTCTTTCCGTTTGCCTTGATATATCGAGGCGACGAATGAAACAGAACTGGAAATGGAAGGGTGAGGTTTGATTTGATGGGGTTCATTGAAATTCTCCATAATTTCCGCTATTCCCTAACCTTCGGTACAAACTCCGAAGTGAGCCATTGCTCTGCCTGGGAGAAACTTTTTGCTTCCTTTCCCATTCCCTCTGCCCACAATCTCATCTTACACATCTACTCGTCCTACTATGCTCTTTCAGCTCCTGTATATAATATAATATGATTACAACAAGCATATGATACACATACACACCTATCATATCGTATACCATACTACAGAGTACCTTTTCCTAAACGTAAAGGTACCTAGGTCATTATATTCACGATATTTTGTAGTGTGTCTATATCTTGTGTCACTGAATTTCCTAGGGAAAGCAAGGACGCAAAGTTAGGAAAGGCAAAACTGAAAGCTACTGAACAGATACTTCCGAATAAAATAATACTCGTCCGTATGCCTTCAGTCGTCTTCTTTTTCTTCTACCCATCCACCCTCTGTTTCTGTTCAACTACCATGGGTGGTTACTGTGGAGGTGGTAGTAGTAGTTGAGTTGGTTTGGTTCGTTGAGCTCCAGTTGACGTGCATCCGAATTTTTTGAAGTATAGTAGTTGCAACCATACACTCGACAACTGGAGGGTTGTTTCCCTGAGTTTCGTTTCTCCTTATTCACTTCGGTTCAGTTCAGCCGAGTGAGATTCAGACCTACCGTACTCTTACGTTGAATGCGCTCTTCCATAATAATAGTTCCCTTTCTCTTTACCAAATATCTACTACTACTACTACAATACGATGCAATCGTATCATAACGTATACAATGTAAAAGTTCTGCCTTTAGCAATATACCATGACATTATGTAGTTGCTGCAAGTATATGCAATTGCATAATATGCCTATACAATCACGCACAGTTGTTGTAATATTACATACATCACATGGAAAGGTATTTATATGTGTAAACACCATTAGTATATCGTAATATTAAACATATATACCTAGAATTGAGCATAATACTACCGTGAATGCATGCTTTACTATAAATTGGTAGTGAATGAGTGACTGGGCACACTTTACGTTGTCTGAATCCGGAATCGATACAGAGAAAGTACTGTGTAGTGTAGTAGTAGTGAGAGTGAGAGCTGTCCGTGCCAAACATGCTTTGCCATACTTTCATTTCACGACTGAGAGCCCCTACACTTTCTTTCCCTACATATACTACTCCCCGAATTACACACAGAATTCCTTGCCTCTTGTCTTTCCATCCACTCCGTAACAATAACTACTAATATAGATATTATGTAATTTTATCTACCTCGTAAAGATGCTTAAAACCGGAATGTAACACAAGACCATTATTATAACGTAATATGATATTAGTACTTACTTACCATATAGGAAGTATACCTATGGTTCTTTGTTGCTTCAAACCGTATAGAGTGCTCTGAAAATATAGAAACTATCTTAAGTATCTCAAGTTAAACTACTACACAGTTGAATTGACACGTTCTTAGTTTATGGAAGTAGATAAGAGTTTATTAGTTATGTGTAGTATGTATGAGTGGGCTCACTTAATTAGTATTACACACAGTTGTGAGCAGCTGAATCTAATGAGAATGGAGGAAGAAGAAAGAGAAAGAGTGTGGCATTTAAAGCAAGTCCAGATACTTCTACGGATAAGAGAATTCTACCATAGTGGAGTAGTAATGTATGGACGAGTATCCTAATCAAGGGTGCACAACGCATATTAAACAGAATAAAAGACTCTTAGCGTTTTTATCTGTGCTTGAGAGTAGCGTGGTAGCAGCTCTACTTTTGTGTAAGGCGATGTGTATGAAGGAGTGTCAGTATATGACGTGTAGTTTATGGCATAATTGTCGACCTTTGTCTCCAATAAATAATCTCAGTGGAGGTAATGAGAAGGGTGAGCTGACAATCAAGTCTGAACTGATAATCTAGATGAATCCTACAAAGACCAATAGTTTGTATTGTGTGTGCAGCACCATGTGCACATTACAAAGCAAATTCCTGCTCTTCCTCCACATAAACTTTATTGGACATCAAAATTTCTTTATAGGAATAAAACCCAAATGCGGGGTTTCCCATTATATTAGGTGTAGCTCTAATGCACTTAACTTTTAGTTACGCTATTTAGGGTAACTTTCTATGTAGCTGTGAAAAAGCCAACTACTTAGAAGGCAAGGAAATAAATGGATGACGGGGTTGGTTCTTGTGTGTGAATAGTGAGTGCATAATACCTCGCTTTTTAAATATTGAATATCTGACGACTGCCGCACATAGTGCTCACATTCAGTTGCGTTGACTCTGTGGAACTCTCTACCCCTTTTTCTATGAATTTACTATGAGCGGAAATTTTTACAGTAGTGTTATATGAGTATTTGGTTGATATTTTTATAGACACACGTTACGCATATGCGTAGATGTATAATGTAATAGAGATTAGACGTGTGGTGGTGGACACGTCTGTATTTATGAGCCATAAGAAACGCTATTAGTTGCTGTATTAAAGGACCATTGTCGTAGGTGGGAGACCTATTTAGATACAGTGACGATTTATTCACAGGGTGTAGCGACCCGGGCTTTGTAGCCAGTTTTGATACACTGCCTTTTATGTGAAATATGAATCGTATAATTCCAAGTTGAGTTGTAGGGCTGTGTATTAGGGCCTTATAAGTAATTTAAATGCAAAACCCGATACATCTGTTATACCACAATAATTGAATGGAGGAATTGTATTGAATTGAAGTAGGTTTGTCATGTCAATGGCCTGAACCAACCTCTTCCTCTGACAGTCTCTGTAAATTTGGAAGTATGGTAATATGTCAGAGTAGAATGCATTAAGTATGTTTGGTTTGCCTATAAAAGCGTTACTAGATTAGTCGTGTGTATGTTTTTGCTTCGGCAAAGTGTATGCTTACTACTACAACCCAAGTGATTTTGTAGTAAAAGATTGTGAAGTTGGTTGGAGCCGAATAGATTCATTCTTGAATTGAGTTTAAGCCGAGCTAAGGCAAATCAAGTCCATTTCACAAGAGAAAAAGAGTTGAAGTCGAATCTGATTGTATTTTCGTATTTGGTTTGACCGTATATAGTTGTATACTGTATGTATGTGTAAGAATACCATAGAATACGAGCTCGTGGTTGAATCTGAGTAGGTCTGAGCCGCTGATTGTGTTGTTGGTTTAGTTGTGAGTGAATGTGTGAGTAAGCGAGGGTGGATTTGAGAAAAAGAGAAAAAGGCAAGCACATTCACTTGCTTGGCTTAAAGAATTAAATGCAAGAGTAAAAGTCTACATACGGGATTCTGTTCTATTATTCTAGGGTTACACAGTACATATGCACTTTAGTGTTTTATGCTTAAGTATTATATATAACTAAACTACACATAGGTTTCACATGTGTATGTCTATACGATTATAGCTCATGTATGTGGTGTTGGTTGAGAAAATAGTTTGGGGCAAGTATATAACTATTTATATTATTTGTCCTGAAGCTAATATGGAACTACATAGGGAAACAAATTGGTTCCGCAGTGTTCATACGTGTGCTTATATGAACTACTTGCAACAATGCCTACGAAATTATGTTTCCCAGACGTCTTTGAATCACACAGAGAACATAAAAGTCCTGTGTGCTTCCTATATGATTTAGTACACATGATTCAGGTATTAGTGCATTAGCTGAATTTTACAACCTGGATTAGAAAACTTATTTTTTGCTCGGTTTTGATTAAAATTTTATAGAAATTTCTCCTTCAAAACTTTTCAACATGCATGCGTATTACCATGCAAGCTAATTCTTTATTCTCACATAGGGATTTGAGGTTTTGGAGCCTAATGCCCTCACTCGCATTCGTGGAATACATACACTATGTATGTAAAGCAAGTACAGATTTCACAAATAAAATGTGCAAATCAGTACAAGTTTATGTTTTGCTTGTTTCTTGTGCATTTCAATTAGAGATTTCATTACCGCACTGTGTTTTTGGAACCTCTTTGTACATTCATACATGTTTGGTTTTAGTTAGTTATGCCGTTTGTAGCAGTATTAACAACACTCCCCCAACATGGGGAAGCATGGAATTAATGAAAGTGTAGGTTGGTGAAGAAGGGCATTAGTGAGAATGTTAAAGTGTAGTCATTTAGTTAGGGAGAGAGAAGAGAGTAAAACTACGTGGGTAACCCCTCTTTTGAATGTGAGCGATGCAATGTGATGGGATGAAGGCAAGCCAAAGAAGCAAAAGCAAGTCCAGAGAACAATGTACATTTTATACATGTTGTGTATTACACAGAAAACAGAGATAGACTTATAATAATAACCCAGAAGACTCACAGAGCAGAAAGAGTAGTATTGTATGCAATGCATAGTAAGCGAGGGGAATTTTTTGTGGGTCCTCACGTTGAGTTCGTTCGTTCACGTCTCTCTGAGTGTAAAGTATAAGAGTAGTATAAGTAATAGTTCTAGTAATACTTAGCAATGGTCCTAGTTTCTCTGTACATAGGAATAGAAGCAGTAGAGTTTGAGAGATAGCAGAAAACCCACTTACTATAAACTATGGAATCCTAAACCAAACCCTCTTTTATCCCCAAACACACACAGCAACTAGCTAGGTGGAATATACGAAGCAAAGCGACTTCTTCCCTTTTACTGCGTCTCCACGTCTTTCTACACAGTGCAGACTCTACACGTTTCTGTGTAATGCAAAGCACACCAACACACATAACACGGAGACACACGTTGTTTGTTGGCTAGCTTTAACTTGGGCTATATAGGAAGAGAGCATTGTATTTCAATGCAATTGCATACAGATACAGCTCTCAGTCCAAACACTTCAGTTCACCAGTTTCCATCCATCCATCGAATAAGCAACACACAGAAGAAAGACACAAGGCAATTCTCTGGCCCTTGTAGTAGTAGTAGCCGCACAGAGCAACCAAGCACACACGAAACCAGCAGCAGCAGAAGAAGAAGCAGAGAGTCCAAAAACTCAAGCTGCATCGCACACGCTCTCTTTGCTTTTAGCAGCCGTCGGTAGTGTGTAGTGCGTAACCGTGTAGCTGGGTGCATAAAATGTAACCATGGAATAGTTGTAACTCCGAATTCGGTGTTTAGTTTAGTTTCAACTGGGATTTGAGTCGGAAGCTATAGGAGCTGTGTGCAGGGAGAAATCGTGTGCTTTCTCATCCACACTCACTCTCACACACACAAACCACCACCTGCCCGTAGAGGTTTAGCAGTAGTAGCCCGTTGAGCTGCTGCAAATAATATTACAAATAATATCAAACGATATTACAATAGGAATACAGTAGTGGGAGAGCATAGAGCGGATCTGTTAGGGTTTTCCCTGCCATGCGGCTCTCTACAATAGAAAACTATAAACTTTCGTAACAATGACTCACACTTGCATTCATACCACACTTCAGCCACGGCTACCAAAACGACAATAGCAAAGTAATACAAGTTTTAACTTTTTCTACTGTGGCAAAACATGTACACACCTAAACACACGTTTGGTATAGAGGAAAGAACTAGTACACGTTGTAGTAAACGACAGACTTTCTTTAAAAGTGCTGACAGGCGAAACTGCTACAACGAAAGTGCAATATAGAAACTACAACTACTAACTTTACACGTTCTAGACCATTCAACTCTCAAAAGCTACCAGAGTATATTCATTGTCAGCTCTCACAGCAACAGCGAAAGCAGTTACAACGTTTGCACCTTTTTCGCAAAACTTTCTTCAATCTTCCAAAAGTTTGCCATTCGTTTGTCTTGTCAGCAAGTTTGAAGCTGTAAAGGAGAGAGAGAGAGAGAAGGGACGGTTGTGGTTCTTGGTTCGTTTCGTCAACGAGAGACACAATAAAAATTCCATGCATCAAAGAGATATACAATGTGTGTCATGCAAAACTGTTGGCTCGTGAAGAGAATGGTCTGAAACCACTAAGTCTCTCGTGACAGAAAAGTGCACAAGATTTTCGGGCTTTGGCATTCTTTCGTTTATTTCGAAGTTGAGTTTGACGTTGTCGCTCGTTCATGTGGTGGTGGAGTGTCATCTGAAGTGATGTCATGCAAAGAAGTGGAATGCACCGCACCGGTTGCCTTGTCGAACTAACTCATTAGCCACGAGTAACAGAACAGACAGACGATTGTAGTCGTTTTTTGTCCTGGTGCTGACTGGGACTCCGACTCGTGTCACAAGAGAAGGAAAGGAATGGCAAAGTTAAAAGACGGATTCGTCGTCGTGTGGAGTTGACTGAATTGGATTGTGTATTGGAACATGGTACTCCTGCTGATCGACAAGTGTCATCGAAACAAGCTTAGTCATTTCTCTGTCCAGGATACTGAAGATTGACATGTGAAAACATAATATATATGAAAATCAACATGAATCACTACCAATACGCACGTATGTATTTCTGAAGTGTTTTGACACACACCGTGCAGTATGCTTTCTGTGTGCATTCTCAGTTGAAAGACAGACACAGATATTTGTTCATATACAAATTCTCTAGAACTTTTCCATGACTCTACGCTGTCAATGTCACATGCCTGAAAACAATTCATACTTAATTACAATTTCTATATTGTTTATGGAATGTGACCATGAAAAGGAAAATACGAGTATAAAATAAATGGTAAGTAATCATCAAAACTCCATCCGTTTATCTTAATTAATCAAAATTATTTATTTCCTAAAAATAAATATTAGGTCAACTAGTATCTTAACTTCCTGTACGTTTGGGGATACGAGCATGAAACCAGGGAACGTGTGTTTTAGGCATTGAAAAGTACCTAAACACCGTCCACTACTGGTCTCATGGCTGTTTCCCCAGACTTATGTCAATATCTGTACAGCCATGACTAAAGTAGTACACTGGAAAATGTTGAGTCAACGTGGACTTTTCGATTTGTGATGGCATGTGGTCAATTAGACAAAAATTTTGTAAGCATCCTGTTTATTTGTTTGTATTATCAATTTTTTGTTACAACTTAAATTAATCATTGAGATAACTAAAGAGTCCAATAGTACAACCAAACCAGTTCGATATAAAAATGTGTGTAAGTAATTAAGTTATTTACCTATATTTAGCAGCACAAACGTTATCTTCGGTGTAATTGTCACAATTTACGAACGTTATGACTTTTTATTTTACATTGAGGCATACGACAGCAGCATGGGCATGATAAATGTATTATTGACTTATTATATTTGATATCTACACACATAATAGGTACTAGGTATTATTAGATATAAATACTTTGGTATCAAATAACATACAAGTAAACAAACGCCTTGTTATGAAAAGTTTAGTTCCATGCCCAACACGTTGACTCAAGGCAACATGCGTATAATGTCTGGCAGGATAATAGTATTGATATTGGAATTAGAATCATAAAGCGACTTTGCTTAATTTAGATGTAAATTGGTACATGTACCGTACCTACCAGACTACCTACAGCTATGCCAGCCTGGCTTGAGAAATGGTATAAATTGTAGAGTACTTACTTAGATATACAGGAATATTGCATTGGAATGAAACTGTCTTCTTCTTCTGGAGCCAGACATTTCACAATTGAGAGTCTACCGACCCTTTCTTAGTGCTTATGAAAAATAAGTAGGTATGGGCAATGTAAATATTGCAGTTACTGTAGCGCAGCCAGTTGGCAATCCAAATACTGAGACAAGAGATAAAAAATGTACGTAGGTATTACTACAATATATACTACTGTGAGATTCCTTTACATGTATTATTAAATTCATATAGGCATTTAGGCATATGGCTCCTGGAGATACAGATCTAGACGTTTTAGTTAGGTAGTGCTTGCGGATACTTAAGAATAAACCTCCTAAAGCCATGTAGATGCAATAGTCTTGAAGAGTTTATATAGCTATTTATTTCTTAAAGTGGTAAGTTTGTACTAATCTTATATAAATACGGATATAGTAGTCTGAGTTCGGTACAATGCCCTAAATGTTATTATTATTTACGTTATTATCATTATATTATGACTATTATATCCGCAGAGAAACTGTTTGCAGAGGGAAATGATGGAAATTCTTGGAGTTGAATTACCTGCTTTGCCTACACACTTCAATGTCTATATACTTACTGCTGCCTGACGAAAGGAAGAATAGAAAAACGAAAGACTTGTCTAGTTAAGACTTTTCCGTTGACATTCGACTTGTGAGAATCAGAGAGAGAGAGAATTTCTTTCATTGAGCTGAATACTACGTGCATCTTGAGCGAGATCCGTTCTTCGCTGAGTAGTTCCGTTTACTCGCGTAAGTTGAGTTGACTTTGTGCCAATTTGCATTCATGCATCGAAAAGATCGGATCGGGTGATTCTCCTCACTTGGAAATTGAACGGGAAACCAAAACCAAGAATTGAAGGGAAACCAAGTCGAATAAGAAGAGGCAAATCAACTTTCAGAGCTCACCTCACCTTTTCTACATTTGCTAAAGCTGAAGCCATAGGCTCTCTGATACATTCACATCGCAATCACACAATACCATACTACAATCAGCTGCAGCAGCAGCAGCAGGAGCAACAAAGCACAAGTTGGGAGTACAGCAAATTGGATCAGGAATTCAGTTTCACTTTGGCAACTCCAGCAGTAGTGACGTGTCCTTTTCTTTTTCTCTTTGTCTCTCATCTCCGCTTTTCTTGGCTGGAAGGCAACGAAAGCAAAAGGAAGTCAGAGAACTTAAGCTCTTTTAAGTCAAAAGTCAAATCAACTTCAAGTTTTTGACTTCCTATAAACTTTTTCAACTCGACTGTGTAAAATAAAACTTTCTACTAAGTGCACTGTCTAAGTAGGTATCTGTCGTCTGCATACTCCTACCGTTTTTACCGCATGTAGCAGCGATATTGTGCAAATCCTTAATATATACAATACAGCAGTTTTAGGTTTTGTATTTCCGTGTGGTGAACTTAATAATATAATACCCTCTTGTCTATTATCAGACACAGGAGAACTAAAGAACGTCTTAGCATATTATTATACAGTTACTGGAACATTTCCTCAGGAAAATTCACAAACGCGATTGATAGTTTTCCATTCAGAGCAGTTGTATCTGCAGTAGTAAGTTACTACATAAGTACTTTGTTCATGAGCTTCCTTCCTATCCGATTCCCATCAACTTCAATTTATACACTTCATGTCTTCAGACAAGATCTTCTCACTACTCACTACCACTGTCTGATATTTCAACACAGAAAACTTTGAAAAAACCGAGTCATCGTGAAGAAACCAAACTTTCCTTTATATATGTCTGTATACATATGCAATAGTTACGAATACAAAAGATTTCCTGAGACATTGAGAGGGTAGAGAGCTTAGTTGAGATCAAGACTCACGGGGTAGTAGTTTACAGCGTTGAGAACTCCCGTTTGACTTTTCGGCTACAGAAGTATTCAAGTATCAAGTGAACATATATCTGTAGGAAGAAGAAAGTCGATTGAAGAATCAGAACTGAACAAAGTTGAGTTCAAGTGCTCCTGTTACGTTACATTACATTGCGTTACGGTTACGGCCTTCGGAGACTCTGCCTTGGGAGACATTACACTTAAGTTAAAATTTCAAGAGCTATTTTAGTCAGAGTTTTGGTGAATACGAAAAAAATCTTGAATGTTCATCCGTGAAGAGAGCTGAACAAGTTGAAGAAGGGAGCTGAAGAAATACTATTCATTGGCAGGAGAGGAGAGTTCTAGAGAGACGTATCGTACAGGATTTACATACAGTGAACTACAAACTCTGCCCTCACAGTCGTCACCGTCCGCAAAATGATCGGTGCCATAAAACGACGCTGGAAGTCTAAAAAGTAAGACATTCCTTCTTATAACAATATATCTCTGCATTTGTATACGTTTACAGTGAAATATTACATGATGCATTTACATCCTATTTAGTTTAACCCTTTACTTCATTTTGTGTGCGTATAAGACACATACATAGTAGATAATAGATTGGTACGTAGCCATTTAGCGCTCTCCCTGTCAGCTGCCTTGTCTCTTCTACTAAAAATACTCATAGATTTACAAAATCAAGTAGAATGAGTTTGTAGTAAACTCTATCGTATAAGAAAATAATTTCGTCTTACAAAATAACATTTTTGAACACAAAAACTACACATACCATAGCCAAGTACAGTACTTACTTCCTTTTATGCGTGTTTTTATTTCATAGTCAATAAGTTTACGAGTGTATTAGTAATTTATAATGAGCACATACACACTACATACTTTCTGCATATGTGTCTGTATATGTCTACGCATATTACGTTCGTAAGTGTCTCTACTAGATTCACATTTGCCATTAAGGGCTTCTTCTTGGTTTCATCCATGCACTATGTGCGTATCCATCTAGAACATGAAGCAAGACAAGAAAATCCAGAGTCAAATTGTGCACTGAACGTACAAAGTAGAGTCTTAGAATGGCAAGTTCAATTAGAATAGAAAAATGACGAGCTTGTGCTTAACTTATGGCTCTGTCCAATATTCGTCTACTTTATTTTAGTGCTATGTGTAAAGTACTGCACGTCTTGCCTATTCAATATCCCGTAGCAGTACCACAGTTAGTAGTGATCCTGCAGTAGCAGGAGTTGAAAGCTTTTTCTGAAGTTTCTCGTTAGAATCTCATGTCATACATAAATCCCATCTACTCAGCCAAACCGTAGCTTCATATCATAATATCCAAAGCGTATATTTCTCCTTAAAGACTTGTCTATTTTTTATAAGAAGACGAAATATGAACGAGCCAGGCAGAAGCGCATGGTTCTTCCAGAGTTGTTTTGTTTTCTCTGTGTGTGTTGTATCGTTTCGTATCGTGTGTTTTGTATAGCATCAAGCGTCAGGTGCAAAAACACAGCCACAACACGAGTTTTTAGCTTCCCTGCTGTAAGTATTGTCTCATTGTAAAAGATATTGAATACAACAACACAGTGCTAGCACACTCTTCACCGATTACTTACTGGGCTACTATTAACGTGTCTTGTCTAGTATTCGTTGAAAGAGAATGAAGAGACATTATGCGATGGCATGCCACTGTGCCATATCCATATCCACGGAATAGAAGTCGTTCGTAGTTAACTAAACGCATCAAAAATGAACTCTTTTAAGCTCACCTTCTTGTCTTCTTGGTTATATTTACTGCCAAGTTAGTGGTATCTTATATTTATATATGTTGTATATCAACCTTCAGCAAACGAAGACTGACTATCAGTTACTTCTAATTCCCTGTAAATAATAGTTACTATTATAAGACTCTTCTTACTATTAGTTACTACCTCCTATACTATTTAGTTTCAAACGAAACGGAAAGTATGTGTAAAATGCAACGCTAAAAGGAGTTTTCTTCTTCAGCAGAAAATAAGAACGGAACAGGAGGCAAAGAAGCCAAACTAATAACTTCCGCATTATTACTTATCATATCAACTTTGAGAATTACCTATTTGCCTCTTATCTCTGTTAATACCTCGTATATAACTGTATATAGAATAATTCTCTATCTAAAAGTGAGTGAGTGCCCTCACTAAAATGAAAATTAACAATGAGCACATACAATAGGTACATACCTACACATACACACACAATCGTATTTAACCGTATAGTATTAGTCAGCTGGAAGCTTGAAACTATAACTACTAACATGTGAAATCAATAACCATGAAAATCCTACTCTCGTGACATTACACTAGCCATACGCCTTCTGTTCAGTTTTCTTGTGCCTGTTACTGTTCATAACTGTCTAAATTTGATATTACTAAAAGTACAGATATGGCAGTTTCAGTCGAAACAAATCTGATCGCAAATGAAATGAGTTCTCTGCTCTGGATACTTTCATTTTAGTTTTGATTACTTATCTACTAGTCTACCTTTATAAACCACAACTGTAGCAAACCTGCTTGTAGTCGAAGCAGATAGCCTTCAAAAAAGCAGTTGAATACACATTTGAGGTATTTAGACTTCCATTTGTGATGAAAATTGCCATTTCTTGCAGAATTCATGATATGGCTGATGTGGCTATTTGTAACACGAGCATCGCATCACACAAGCACTAAAAATGTTAAAACAGACACAGTTTTAATACCTAAGGAAGTACAAGTACATAGCATCTACTACACGATATGCGTTTCAAAATATTTTACAGTAAAGCTGCTTTACCATATTATAGCCGCAGTCGATAACTGTGCAGAACATGTAGGTACCTTACCTACTATTTACTTGATAATTTATTTATCAGTAGTGCCATGTAGTACCTACGGTTTTTTAGTTCATTTCAGTTGTCAGCTAGTTTGAGAATAAAAAATAAGCCCACTGATATAAATTACCCAGAAGTATAAGTACAAAATGCAATGAATTTATTGTGTAAAGGTGTATACTGAAAAATGGACATAAAGCATGTGGTCGACATAAATTGGTTAGTTATTTTTTAGGGTGGAGTGTATGATGTATGTATGCGTGAAGGCAAGGCAGTAATGAATGTTGTTACAGAAATAATAATATACGCACTGGTAGCTTCCTAGTAGTAGTATTATTAGTCTATGCCTTTCTACCTATAAACCTACATTGATGTACGTAGATGTTGTTGAATTTGTGTTCTTAAGACAATCAGTTACATCATTGTAATGCAAATCCTGTTTATAAACAGGAATGTTTATCAAAATACAGAAGGATGTGTGCATAATATTTAATATAAATATTAAATATTATGCACACATCCTTCTGTATTTTGATTTTAATCTTACATAACCTCATCAGATACTGCTACTAATATTGCATTGCATTATGAAACTACAGACATATAAATAAAAATAATACTGTGTACATCTCTATCTCTAGTAATCTGGTAAATGCAACGTTCATGTAACTTCTAGGTCTTATTGTGATTCGTTATGGACGGAATAAAATGTAGTACTGTTGGAGTACCACTAACTAGAATATGTAGGTGGTAGTTTAGAATGTATGGCAATGTGTTTACGCTTTAGAACGTAATCAAAGTTTATTGCAATGTAAATTGGACGCAAGAGTATACTTGTACATATTGTACACGCAGGAGAGTTTGATATTATGCTGATAAGGTTATGATTACTTGTGCTTGCGGTTACTTCATGTATTTACATATACAACACAACCTCAGTCAAAATAACAATACGCTACACACTTATACAATCATAAACTCTATTGCCTTAATGCATTACCATAAGTTACTAAATCTGGCTCTACGTACGTTCTTCTAAACAATAGTTGTATAAATAAACAAGGGAGAGGGACATGTAAGTACATCCAGAGTACATCATCGACTAAACATAAATAGATGCCCACTACTATACCTGTGTGTGTCTGCGTGGATTTTGGTCTCTCTTATTGTTTTGTGTACACAGTACTTTTTACGTGCATGGTCCTCGAAGGTAATGTCGCCTTATGGAAACATTCAAACATTACATAACCATATAACACAGCAGCATCTCGAATCTCGGCCGACAAGAAGGCAATACCACCTTCGCTTCTTCCACTCTGTGCTTAAATCTCCTGTTGGTCGCTGCCTGTAGTTACAGGAATTTCAAAATGCTTTTTGCCTCTGGACCTTAATGTACACTGGAGAGACGAGAGGATGTGTGTAATTCTCTTTATATAAATTCGTCTCCAGACTCTATTCACCCATTTGTCGCATACTTGACTAGCTGTAAAGTGCATTTAAAAACTGTTGTTTATTTTAATAGCTTTATACTAGCATTAAGTCGTCGCTTTTGTTCTTCTCCTTTTGTTTTTGTCAGCTTAGGTTATCATTTTATTGACTTAGGTATACTTATAGGTATAATATTTACTATAAAAGTAAAAGCTGTAGGTAGGTTGTTACATTTTGTTTACTTGGCCTGGCCCAGCTCTAGAAAATGTGCTAATCTCTTTATGGCCTTAGCAATGAATGGCAATCCAATTATAGCCAACAAATAAGCCACACGTAAATAGACAAGCAAACAAAATTGAGCTCTTGGCTCAAGGAGTAGTAAAGAATGCAGAAAAGCACAGCAAAAGAAAATAACTGCGCACTACAAAGCAACTTTACACTTGTGTAATAAATAGTAGCAGTCGTAGGTAGAGAAAGAGACAGATGGATAAGTAAGCTACAGCTTTATTATTAGAAGAGATCAAAGAAGATTCCTCTCTAATGATGAGTTAATATGTCTGCGTGGCAAAAGGCACAGCGTTGCACACACTACTGTGCAATTCCACAACAAGAATTTGGCGTGTGTAACAACATAACAAAGATATTACTACGAACAACGAACTAAGACGAACCTAACACGGTCGTGCATCTCTATTTGGGCTATGTGAATTGTACTATGGTAAATATAGCATGGCAAATCGTACATTCACTTTTACTGCGCTTAATACGCAACAGTAAAAGACTGTGCACAATTAAACTTCCCAAGCAAATTGTGACAATTTGAACGGATGAAGAATTTCAGAAGAGTACCTTAGCACGAAAAAGTCTTTAATTGTGCAAGTGCGCGAGTTGTTGGTAGCACAGAAGATATAATCTGGTGGGGTTAACCATTTAAGAATGCAAATGTCAAATAGCAATTGTATGTGAGAGAATGAGACATGAGAATTGTAAAGAGGAGGCTGCTGTCGTCTTTAAGTCTCGGCATGGAAAAAGTAAAAGTGTTGTCAACACACGCAGATTGGATGTGATGATGAGAATGAAGAGGAATACGATGAGCTGTGGTAATTGTCAACAGAAGCAGAAGAAACATCCTTTTGTTCTCTTTCTGTGTTTGGCATAGAATGGCAAAAGAGGATTGCATTGCATTGATATGACATGACACACTAGACAAGACATCTCATCACAAACCAACTCAAACGTTACATGCACACACACACACGTAGTTGAGTGCAGTAGTGGTCTTCAAGTCTAGTAATAGCATAGAGAGATATAAATAATATAAGTTTAGGTACGGAAAATGAGATGAATGGAATGAGTAGCTGTGAGAGTGAGTAATAAATCCATTTGAAAGGATTGGAAGAGAGGATGTACGATGACAGGTGATAAAATGTTTTCATTTGGCTCGTTTATTAACCTCCACGTGTGATGTGATGTGATGGGGATTGTTGTTGCGAACGAAACTAAAACTAACGGATCAAAAACTCATCAATTCATCTACAAGCTTCGTTGCCTTCTTCGTGTTTCTGTATCTCTGATGTATATCTTTGTATCTGTATGGAGCAGAAGTCATCACTTTCACTTCAGTCTTTTTCCAATTCTCTGCGTGCTCTCAGTCAGTTTTACTGTCCTTGTTGTACACAATTTTTTTATTTTACAAACCAAGCTGAAGAGGCACACCAAGGCTCATAGCTAATAAAGGCAAAGAGCTCTACTCTCGCAAGTCATAACATACAGAAATATATCTGTAATAATAAAATTGTACAACAGAATCGTAAATATAAATCTCATCTTCTTCACACTCTCAGCCAGCCCACTCTAAAATGAAACAATTTATAAGTAAGGATACTATCGCACACATCGCTATAAAACTTTTTACGTGCATTCTCATCCAGAATTTAAAAATATATAAAACACAGTTAATAATCTGATGATGCTGCATTCCGTAACACATAACTGTGGTATGGTTTTTAGTCCAGTCTATAGTATGCAGAGTGTATCTGTATTACTATACATTGCTGTGCTTTATAGGCAAACGTCTAGGAATAATGTGCGTGTTGTGTGTAGGTATTTTTGTGTGTGAAGGTAAATATATTTCCTGTGTACTTACAAAGACTTAAAAGGTTATGCAAAGAATTTATACTAGATACAGGGATTTGTCGTACTATGTACAAAAATACACGAATAGGGCTTAATATTTCAATATCTGAATTCATTTTTTGTGTCAATGTGATAAGAAGCAGGAAAAAGGTATTGATACAAGGAGATAGCACAATGTATTGAGCAACAGCAAAAATATTATTAGTAAAACCCAGCAGAAGCACGTGGAATAGAAAAGTTGATTGCTCCTTGGCTATGGAGTTTCGCATTGGCATTTATTAGACACGCTCTCTGCCTTTATCAAATCATTGAACTTTTGTTTGCTTTAATCCAGAGTCACACACAAAACCGAATACTAACAGCCTTCCGTTCAGATGGGTGGGTTCAGCCTTTTTACTTACCTTCAGTGCTGATGTTGCTCTCCTTTGCCTTCCCAGAGAGGTTTTCTTTCGTAACATTATACAAGAAACGCATTCACTAACACACCACATACTACATACATATAATGTGTTACGTAAGACTTAAGACAGACTTCCAGTTGAGTTTGGTTGGATTGGAATAGATGAGGTGAGATGAGAAGGAATGAAATGAAGAAAGATGATGAATCTTTGCCGGCATAAAGGATCATAAATTATGCAGCCTCATGCTACCCTTTGTGGCTCCCATGTTAGCATCGCATACATATTCTGTCGAATGAAACGTATCACAGGGTATTCAATGAGGAAGGAAAACCAAAAGTCTAGAAAAACTACTACTCCTGGCTTGATTTGACTTCTGGGTTGGTATTTTCTTCTTCCACACACACACACACACACAAGTTTAACTGGCAACAAACTGGCTAAACCTCACAGAAGTGAATTTAGAGAAGCCAGTCACTGCCAAAGCCGCATAGCACGTTATATTTCAAACTTTATACTTTGCTGACTATTTATTATAGACTACCCACTGTCAATGCCAACGTATAGCGCAGCCAAAGCAATTAGATAACTATTTTCGACAAAGAAAGAAGCTTGCTAATGAATAATTACTAGTTGAAAGCACAGGGTATTCAAAGTCATGATTTTTCATAGGGAGAAAAAATGCTAGGTAATTACACACACTGTTTTCATAGGGCAAAGTGTAGAGACGCATGCACAAATAGGTGCTAGAGCTCGTATGGCAGCATATTTGTACTAATAAATACTTCCATGTAATTTTGTAAACATACAAATCTTCTCAAGACAAACTTACTCAACGTGTGTTGTCTTGTAATAGTAATTTACATACGTAACAAGAATCAAGTATAGTAAGTGCAAATATGGGCAAGTTTAGCTGTTCTCGCATAAAGGTAAAAAATATACACTACAGCGCTTGATTGCTCAAGAGAGTACCATGGAATGCCTTACTACGTGTGTGACATTATCTGAAAGATCGATCTTTTGACGAATGAAGACTTTATATTGGTTTTCTCTATCGAATTACTCTCAATCAGTCAAGTCTGATGAAGGATTGAGACATTTAACAAGTAATGAGCAACTGTAAAACTCCCTGCAGCTCTAAAAAAGCGAATGTCTGTCTCTGTTAGTTTAGCACAGGCAGATGAAGCATTTTTTCAAGTAAAAGCGCACACAATGCATTTATTATCATTTGTTCAACAAGGTAGGCATCTGTAACTATCTATACGTACAGTACAAGTACAACTGCATTGAAATCAGTACCTGTTTGCTTTACGAGAGCAATAAGAACGCTCTTGAGTGCCTATAATATAATATTTTATGCTTATCATTTATGTTAGTTGGAAATGTTGAATGATGTTTCGAGATTTCCTTATAAGTCTCTATTCTGCCGACTTTTCTATTTACTGTGAGTAAATTCTATGAAATTACTCGTCTCTAGTACAGTATAATATATTCCTATAAGATTAGATTGTATTATAGAGTACCATAAGTAATTTATATTCTTATAATGAAGTACATGGTAGAAATAAAATACATCTCTCTACTTAAAGTTGTGGTGGGAGCATTTTATATCTTCATGTAACATTTATTCACGATATTCGAAGTGAATGCGTATACGAATGATTGTAAATGAGTAGCCTTGTCTTTTGTCATCAATTTGTAATGGAGTCTGTTGTATTTAGATGAGATGCTGCATTTAGTTGTGTCATGCTAACTCAACTCAACTCACACTAGACTGTGAATGAAAACTTTTTAACTTTATTATCATCATCTTCCAGACACATTTCAAATTGCGTGTAGTAAACTTGGATCAGTACAATAGTTGTGACTGTGGCTTGTACATACAAATAAGAATGGAAGCTCTGCTATCAGTATCTCTTGGTAAGCCATGGAGCATTGCTTACAATTGAAAGAGGTTCTGTTTTTATTACTACTTTAACTCTGGGTACCTGAAGTATACGAGAGTATCATCGTTGCTAGAGTATAATACACATTAGACGTAGACATGGCCTCGATTCATTTAAAGACCCGTCAGCAGACAAGACAAGCCAAGAAGACACGTCAAGACAGACAGTAGTAGTAGCAATGTAAAAAAATAACGAAATTCTGCCTGAAGGAGTTGTGCACAGGAAAACTGGACTGGATAATATACCTCTCTCTTATTGTCAGCAGTCTCTGGAGTAAAAATTTTAAAACACGAGAATATTTGTATACATAGAAAGAAGATAGCAAGTAGTAGAAAAGTACAAAATTTTCGTACAGATATAATACTCGTGTGCTCTTCACAAAACACAACAGTGCATGAGTCTTCTCTCGCTTTATTCTTTACAGAGATACAAGTGTGTTGTTGTTGTTCTGCTGTTTGTATTCATTCCAGTCAGCCAGTAGTCTTGTTTTATTTTGCTGCATCTGTGAACTAGCACTGAGCTAGTAGAATTCTTTACAGAAACATTACACACATAATAACATAACCAACTTCTGTTCTGCTGGTTAGCTCCAAGCTTCCATCTCATCATCTCATGCTGTTGCTCTTGTTTTTCTTGTATTTATGTTACAGACGGCAGAGTTGTAGTGTGATGGTTATTCATTCATATTGTGTATCAAGTGCTTGCTTTACTCACGTCTGCCTCGCCTTCTTTCCTTATGCCTACAGAAAATTTCGTTTTGTGTTTTGTTATTTTATTGCATGTACATAATCTCTGTCTTTATTAAAGGATACATTTTTTGGAAGAACAAATCTTTCACTGTTATGTATTTTATGTGTAACAGTTTCAATGTACTCTCATGCTATAGGTATGTGCATCCTTATAGAGGTAAGGTAATATTATGTCTAGGATTTGACTTTAAACCTTAAACTCGTTTTTCTGTAATCTTGTACGTTATTCGTATCCAGTATATAGGTACCCCCACTTAGGTATGACTTTTGGATTTTGGTTTACAACTCTGTGATTGTACTGCTCGGGGAACATTACTGTTTTTGACGACTACATATCACATCTCATCACTAAACATGCAACTCAGCAGTATAATGCATTGGAAACACGGAAAACCAAACAAAGTAATGTGTCGCAGGAACTATTAACCCTATATGCATGTTTTAATGTGAGCAGATTGTTTTTCCTGTGGTGAAATGTAAAGTTTAACTAGTAGCTACAAAACACACACAGGACTTTTGCCATGAGTGTGAAATATAATTTAAACTGCAGCTGGAATCGTGGCGTAATGGGATTATAATGAAAGTATGATTTTAATGTGGCTTAGCAGTAGTGTAAGCCATACAAAGCAATTATTATTGCCTAAAGAACCAAGAAGTGCATTATACCAATCTTACTTACCTTATAGTATACCTCTGCAGATGTATGAATGTAGGACCCAGACCTTTCTTCCTCCTACCTATTCAGTCTTCCTTGACGACTGAGAACTCGAACAAAACAGATTCGTCGACGGACGAAATTGAATAAAGAGAAATTAATGTGCATACGAGCTGCTGCAGTTAGGATTATATGTATTGCATTATAAAGCAGTAGTGGAACTTCTATGTGTTGTAAAAGTGGACTGCGTTATAATAATATGCCGAGAATCTATGCTGGTACAAATATAATATGTGATGTTACATTAGACGTGGTGGCTGTAAAAGCAATTCGTAATTACGGAGTGAGTAAGAGAGAGAGAGAGAGACGTGTTTTTAATGAGCTGGAAGCACCGCAGCTTTACATTACACCTTACACGTCTCAAAGCAAACGCCTCTGCATTCAATTTTCCAGTATTCCTTCTCCTGTTGTTACGTAAGCCTAAAATTGCATTTCATGCTGATGTGAGGGATGTATGCACATAACAGTCCTCGATGCCCACACAGTTAAACTGATATTGAGAAATTGTAATATTGACTGACTACTGGGGCCAAACCTTTCCTTCTTGTTGTAGGTAAACACAGAATACGTCAAAACATCATATATACATTAAGGCTAACCACACATTAACAGAAACAGATAGTAGATATAGTAGAAAGCATGACTTTTCTGTTATTGATTTCTTTCTATATATTTTATTCATGTACATGAATGAAATGATGAAATACGCTTGATATACGAAGGATTGGTAATGGATAAGGAGAATGAATGACAGAAACACCGTAAGTCAGGGCAGCAATCAAGCATGGGAACATCAAAAGTTCGGTAGTATTCCTTCTTTTCCAATTACACGATTGTCTAGGATATTGCCACAATCTCAAAGCGAAATCACCTAACCGCAAAATAATCATTCTCGTTCCTTAGCGAATTCCGGTAGTATTAATTCTCACTTTGCCAAAGTTCATAGTGATTTCTGACCCGAGTGAAGAATTCTAATTGAAATAGCTGCATGATTGCTGTGTAACCGATAGACCGCAATTCGTATACGGGTTACGGTTTCATATAATAATATAATGATAGATATATAGATGAATGTAAGAAATAAAGTTGCACAATATGGTACTGTATTTCATCTGGATTCTGGATACATAGGAATCATTGTTAAGTATCGTAAGATGCTTTATGCTAATAGGCTGTGTGTCCGTTTATCTATCTGTACGCACTATAACGATAACTAAAGAACGGTTTGATAATTTTGCTTGAAATTTGCTACACTTAATCTAATGGTTCATAGGTCAAGTTCAAAGATGGGGTCAATCGATCAACTCCATCACGACATTTGACCTTTTAGACTAATTACTGTGTCAATACAACCTGCACATCACACTGCGATTAATTATTATTATACTCATGTTTGAAAGAGAAGACCGCCAACTTTTGAATTAAGAGACAGACAGTGTTTGAATATTTTGAAAACAGAATATCCGTGTTTTTAAATATTATTTAACCAGATTAGTTTAACCAGTTATACTGCTACTATTTAACACATAGTGTCAGAGTTGATGTGATGTCACAGTTAATTTTATCGTGTTTAAGTTTACAACTCCTTTACGATACTTTATTGCACCGTTGCAAATGGTTGATTGTATTTGTATTTCATCTCCTTGTATATGTGCATTTATTTGTAATGTAACACTTTTATGCTGTGAAAATGTAATTCAGTTTTCGGCTTTCGGTACAAGTATAGAGGTATCACTTGTACATCCATTCTAGTATTCACATTCATTTTTCCATGAACTCGCTTTGATATTACAAATTACAATTACACCCATGCATGGTATTCTATGTGCTGTACACGCTTGGAATGGAGATGAAAACCTTGTAATTATTTTTAAATTGGTACGAGGGGAAATGGAGTTGGTGTCTATTCGTAATTGAATCAGATTAATTCAGATCATTATCGGTATCACATGTGCTGTGAACAATGTGCGAGTTAAAATCATCTCTTTCTCTTTAGCGTAGTAATAATAATAATAATGCAGTGCAGTGTAATGAACGTAATAGCAACACTTGCTAATTCAGCACCTACACCACAATATAAAAAACATAATGCTCTCTTTCCTATCTATATAAGGATATTTATAATGGTCAGCTACTATACTTAAATTAAACTTAAATTATAGTCGAGCTTCTATAGACCTGTGAGTAATAGCAATAATAATACACCTTCACATTACATGCCATTATAATTTAACAAGAGAGCTTTACTTACGAATACGATTAGATGTATTCATGTATTAGTACTTATGCTTATTGTTGTTTACCCATAATATTTACACGTAGACGTTTCAGTAGCTTGTGTAACAACTAACAACGTAGTATAAAGATACTGCGTTGTTGTGATCCTCTCTGTTGTACTCGTAATTATTTTTGTCTTATATTGCCTTTATGACTGTGTAGTAGTAATAAGTTCTGCCCAGCTTGTCTTGGATATACACAGCCCCCCTGTTATTTACAATTAGTAGGAATTTACAGTTACATTTGTATTGGTGCTAATAATGCCTTGGCCATAGAAGCCTGTAATATATGTCTCTGATATTATTATGTGGTCTACCTTGTGTTGTCATTCTCATGCACCATATGTGACACGACTCTATACTCTCCTCCGGTAGATATGTTCAAATGTAGTTTTGTGCACGACTTTGCCAATGCAATTCAATGGCAGACGTCCAATTTGTAACTTGTTAGCTAGTTTAGTGTTTTGCCCCTCTTGCCAGGCACCTACTGCAATATGCCAACTCCCCTACTAACAATAAGTACTTACTTTTCACAATTACAATAAACATATAAGGCATATCTTGAATCTCTATGTATAATCTACCATGTTTGCATTCATGTATGTTTGTATTTCTATACACTGCTACTATTTATATACACCATCGCATTTTGTGTGCCTTTGGAATTAGCCAGGCTCTACTAGATTATTCCTCTGAATTATTTATAGGTAATAATATTATTACTGCCTTTACCTTTATAGAAGCTATTTATTACATTTTACAGGATTACTATATGAAGCAAATATATAGGTATGTCCTAGAGTAGTATATAGTGGGATTGGTAGCCAAAAAAGAACATTCTATCAGCTTTATAGTTTATTTCAATTGTCCAGCGAGTCACATTTCATTCACTGCTATGTAAATACACAAAAGTGACAATCAGAAAAGTCGAGCATTTCGAGGGACATGAAATTAATGAGATTTCCCTTCTGGGAAACGAGCAGAACTTGATGCTTACATCATCCATCCTTGTAGCTGCAGCTAGTATATGGATTTAACTTGATACTATAAAACTTTATTGAAATTGTAACGTAGATTCAACATGTGCAGGTTAAGCATCTATAGCTGTAGCTGTAAATGTATTTTGCCTTTTTAATGTGCTAAACGTATAAGCTTTATTGTACTAACTGCTTCAAGTTTACTTTTCTATCTGTATAACTCCATGTGTAGCTTAATGCAAATAGTGTATGTGTAATCTTCTCTTGCAGTCCCAGACAATTTGCAAACACCTTGTTAAATGGCATGGCACTACTTTATACAAAATTGCAGAATACATATCCATACCGGTCGGTCATGCTATGGTGTAAGTGCATTTGATATATACATAATAAGATATTTGGAATACGGTATAGCATAAGTATATGTGTGAGTGAAACGAATGTCATTTATGCGAATTTGTTTTGTGTGTGCTTCGGTGTGTGTAGTACATTCCATTTTATTTTATTGTTATTCTATTGTGTGAAACCATAAGGATCGTATAGTAGTGCAAGTAAAACTTGATACGATTCTCATTCATGAATCTACATCGCATTCTCGCCGAGTGCGGATGGTTTGGTGTGGTGTGTTGTGTAGGAGAGAACGGTAGGGAACAATAAAGAAACGCGTTTCCTTTGCTTCTTTGTAAGGAAACTGTTGTTGCGGTATTTGTCATGTCAGTGTGCAAATTCAAAGGTGTGTGTTTGTCAAGTTAAATTGAATTGAATGAGCTTAGAGAGTTCCACTATCTCTCTGTCTCTCTCTGCTCCGTATTCTTCGCTTCGGCTTGCCACCAAAAGTGCTTCGTGTATTTTCATTACTCAGACACTTTGATAGAATCCATTGATAAAATTTTCATGAGCGTATTCTTGTGTTTGTATTGTGTATATTATACTAGACACGAATACAAGAAAATAAATTCTTCTGTATAGATTGTATGTAGTATATACTTCTTGGTTGCAATATACCATCAATATTTATTGCTGTGTGCTTTCATACCATTATCATTGTGTGTTAGATACTACTTTGTGCTCAAATAAATTTATATCTCACACAATAACACAATTAGAACAGCTGAGTTCACTTCGTGAGTAAATCAAAATAAAGATACGATATTTCAACTCAAAAACCTATGCAAATATTTATGCGAGGCAACTCCACTAATTTTTGCGCTTATACAAAGAGCTTTATGCTAGTTGTGATTTATGCAGAAGAATAAAGTGCCTTGATAAAACATATACACAGAAGAATGAATAAAAAATATCAAAAACGAAATAAACAGGCAACAGTTTTGTTCGAAAGCAACAAAGTAGATTCTACCACTTCACTATCAGTCATGTCAGATAAATGTAAGTAAACTTTTAGGTAGAGACTCTTGCGTTTCTACAAGTTTTATGAATGAGAAAATTGTTCAGGTACTTTGTATTCTAAATTCTCCTGACTGACTGTGTACTATATACTAGAACCACTTGTACTACTAATGGTCGTTTCAACCAAGTTTCTGTATATTTAAAGAAGTATGCTTCACAGTACATAACACTTTGCAAATTCCATTTTGTTCCACACTTTTACTACGCTACTTACTTATGACGAGCCAGAATATTTATTGCGAACATTATAAGCATATCTTAAAGCATTATTCAGATTACACTAAACTACCACTACTCATGGTATCTATTTGAGTTGTTGTATCTCTCTGTGATATTATTTTAATGTGTGTGTTGGTAATCTTCTTTTGATTTGGTTACCTGCTGTTTATGTGCATAGTATAGTGGTGTAACGCGATGTCGTGGCAGAATGGTATGTGAGGTGTTTGTGTAAGTGTGAGCAAAGTTTGTTTGTGCTAAAAGTCATCATTTCATGGTGGTCACTTTTTTGTGACACACAAATATAATACAAAAGTGTCTGTTATGTTCTCCTAAAGATATAGTTTCTCACATACAACACATCTTTGTGTATACTGTATAATAGTTCTAAAATACTTACAAAGTAGCATAACGTGACACGCTATGCTATGCTACGGCAAATACTTTTGAACTTTTTATTTGTCGTAGTAAAATGTGCAGTTAGACAGGAATAAATAGTCACGTTGTTGTAGTAGTAAGTATTTACAGTAGTGAGACAAACAAGGAAAGTACATATAAATTCCAAACGCTATGTATTTATACTACTATACAGCCTACTACTGTGCGCCCTAAATAGCATCGTCTCTCTAAAGCGGTACAATGTACATTTCCGTCGAACCCAATCCTCACAAACCATTTGAAAAGAGTTTAGAATGCTGAGGAATTGTAATGGGCATTTTTGCAGTGGTGGCATTTGGTGGTGTGCTGTTGTGGTATGTAAGTGCTAAAGACCAAGTCAGCAAAGCCTAGCTAGGAAGAAAAAGAACGTGGGAGAAAAAGTGAGATGGTTTCTTTAAATGAAGTCATTATACGAAGTAGTAAAGGTGCCTAATAGGGAATTTAGCAGTCTTCCCACTCTGCTCCTGTCACCATTACACAAAAGGACGCAAAGAATTGCCAAGATCAGCTCAAACTGAAAATTAAACCTAACACCACCACCGACTTGCTCTCTCTCTCTCAACTTAAGTAAAAATACTGACTCTAAGGTACTTAGCTTGTGTGTGTCTTGTGTTTCTACTAGTAATAGTAAATATGTACTAAATTCCAGTACAATGTTCCGTTTATTTACTTGAATCATGTCGTCGTATACATTACAATGCTTAATTGTGGAATGGAGGCTTCCACTTAATTGTACTTGACATGTGTAGGCACTTGATCTCCCTGGTGTATTGCATTAAATGTTAAAGCTGTAAGGGAAATAGTAAAACTTAAACTGGGTGAATTTATTTTCTTGAGGGATTGCAATTGAAACGTTGTATTGCATCGTGGGAGAAGGAAAGAACGGGAAAAATTCTAAAGCTAATAATTCTCTAGTGCTGTGTGCTTCTATTTCATTGTCCTGACTTTGCCTTATGGCTCTCTTGCTAATAGTATTTGCCTTTTCACCATTTCATCCTGCTATAACTCAAGTCTAAAGTAACTTTACGTTTTACAAGAGCTTTTTATTTCTTATAAAGGCAAAACCAATAAAATAACGGAGACTTGTATTTATACACACATTTAGTTAAAGTACTACATCCAGTTCTTCACATACTAATGCATCAAACCACGCGCTTGTGACGTTTCTTTTAAAACTACACTGCCATAATTCTTAAACTACTGATGCTGAGTGCCTAGACATTAAATACATACAAATAAGTACACAGCACAGCTAAAAATTGTGTATACTACTGCTAGGAAACTAATAATAAAATCAGGTACCTATATGCTCTCTTATAAGTTCTTACAAAGAACAAAGCAAATAGATATCTCCGAAAGGAAGAATGTATTTCTGTTTCACACACACACACAGAGTCATTCTACGCTCTTTTAGTATTTGTATCGCATCATTATCATAAAATATAGGAGAGCTTGAGTGAATCTCTTCTCTATCTGTTCCTCTCTATCCCATACATCCCATTCCGGACCATCCCATTTTGGAATTCTTCCAGAATCGGCAATCTCAAAAGAAAAAACGCAAGAAAAGTATTTTTTAAGTTTTTCACAAGTTTATATTTACTTTGCAATGTTTGAGAAGCAAGTGCAAGTGTTACACTACAATTACAGCGGCAGAAAGAGTGGAAAGGATTCGTTCCAAAGGGTTATACTGTTCAACCCATTACCTAGGATAATGGATGACTAACAAAAATCTCATAAAAGTAGATACAAAAGCAAACCATTTCAAAAGAAGGTAGAGGTGTTCTAATAACAGTGTGCGTTTTCTGCTCCAAAGCAAATGCGAAACATAATTTCGCTCTTAGTATTCTGGTGGCCTTGTTGATCTTCTGGTCTGTTCTTGTTGTAGATTGATTGTTGTCGGTATATAGATATATTGTAATAATGTATTTATATGCACCTATACCTATAAGGTAAATATATATATATAGAATGAATCGTAATATTGTACTGTGCATACCTAAGAAGATAAAATGGACATATCTTTCAACTCAATTGCCTCAAGGAGTATTTATGTCATGTTCATCTGATGGCAATAAAGATTAGAGAATCCAATCAAATTAGATCACACAGAGAGAATCACACAATCAAGTAAAAAGTACAGAAGGTAAAAACTAACTAAAACCAAAGTAAAGCAGGTAGGAATTTGAGAATCTTGCATTTTTGTGTAAAATGTTTATGGCTGACCTCCAAAAAACTATTCGAAGAATCTAAATGGAGAAAATGTGTACACACGGAGTAATTATTATTACAAATCTCAGGGAACATGGAAGAGGCTGAGATGATAGGGCTGAATCGAGATGTCAGTATGTATCTAGCCCATATAAATACCTAATGTGTTGTAGTGTAGTAGAAGACATAGAAAATTACCTAAGTACGAATACAACCAATTCGGCATTCCTTTAATTGCTGGCTGTTGCAACTAAGAGGCAAAACATTGTACAAAATAATCAAAAGCTACCTACGCATTTTTAAATTTTCTCTGCGTCTTTTCTGGCTGTATGTAGTATAAAGTACTTGTTGTGTTGGGTTGATATCGGTACAAGGAGGACGGTGTTGTTTGTAGTAGTTGAAGAAAACAAAGGAAAACAAACTGAAATAGACAGCGCGCAGAGTGCAAAGGCAAACGCACCTCGAGAGATAGCTACTTACTTAAAGGTAATGTATACAGCAGAGGGATTACTTAACGACTTGCTAATGCATAGAAAAGGAACGTATTTATTTCGCCTTCTATAAAAAGTGAACTTCAACTTGACATGACGTGACACGCCAAACTCTTCTGAACGTCTTCAGAAACGCAACCAATGTAAATTAACAACACTGTGCGTTTTTGGAAGCAGAAATGATCACTTGGGGCTTTCTATGGTTGAGTTCTCTCTCTGGTCGTTTCTTCTTCTTCTGCTTGCTTAACTTTACGTTTATTTTAGATAAGAATTCTTTTTCTTAACCATTCAGCCAGAAAAGACTCAAAGTCCAACCCTATACAAATGCAAACAATCATTTAACCGTTTTTACCTATGTTCACAATGAATCGCATCAGGAATGGGTTGCACCTACCACTACGTATTTCTATTCCGTATAAAAACAAAGCAGTAAATAAGGATGTTATTGTATTAGCAATTTTGTTTACTATTAGCTATAAAAGTACCTACTATACTTCCTTCACGCACACGTAAGTGAATATTGAATAAGAAAATAACATTTGAAATTGCATGTATACAGGTAGAATACAGAAGTACATGTACCTAGGCATACACTTGTGAGTTTATAAGCGTAGGTAGTGTATATAGAGCTGTAATAAAAAAACAAGATGCAGACTGAAGGCATTGCTTTTATGTGTGTATCTGTGTATAGATAAGGAATAGTAAACAATGAGGATATGTGATATGGACATGACATGGACACATAAATGGTGGATTGGATGGATAGCATGACACGAGGTCAAATAGGCAAAAGATGTTTCACGTTCACGTTATGGTTGTTGAATGGCCGCAGACGAGATTTGATTGAGTGTGACAATAATTGAGTGTATTTAATCGTGAAGCTCTGGTGGGTCTCTCTCCTCTCTTTCTTTCCACTTCTTTAAGATGTTCTCGGATTTCTTAAGGAGAGGCTGCTCTCCACATACAGACACTACAGTCAATTGAAATCTTAAAAGCGAACGAGTAGGAAATGAAAGCTGTGAATGGATGTGGTGTGCCAATGTGCCATATACCAGCACAAAGGTATTATTGCCACTATCTATATACGTAGACTACTCTGTGTGTCTGCTCAGAATGTTTTTGTGTGGTTGCGTGTAGTAGAAGGTATGTGTGATGTGATGTGCATGGTAGTTTGCAGATAGATGCTATACGTGTGGTGTTGTTCAGAGCAAAGAGCGAGAAATAGTGTGTGTAGTAGTAAGATGAGGATGAGAAATCTATAAAAGGCCTGGTAAAGTAAATATCTACTTTATATTCGTCACCACGCTCAAGGAACTCATTGAGTTGGAGATGATGCCGACGGAATTGCCATTACTGTCGCTTGGCTTTGCCTATGGCTTCGTTTCTTTGGCCATCGACTACTTGCTTCGGCGGCTGACTATTTTCTCAGAGTCAAATAATAATGTTGAATGTGTGCTTTAGCTTGGATTGGTTTGTCTCTATGTGAAATCCTTATCCTGAATTCACATCTCACTTACATTTTACTTCATCGTCTTTCAATTGCCTTTTATAAATTCACAGAGTTTGATTTGACTCGAGGGAACAGGATGTCATATAGTTTGGAAATCTTAAAGCTTTGATTTTCGGTTTGACTTATGGCTTTGTTGGTAGAAGTTGGACACGCATGTAAATATTATGTGTATCGTATATCAAGGAAGAGGAGTATTTGTGTGTGTCGTATTCTTGTGCGATGTGTATGGAATTGCTGTAGGAATTTCGTCTTTGCTTATTATGTAATATGCGAAAAGAGTGCGTGTGCGTGAGATGTGAATGTGACGTGACGTCCAATAAGTACGTGTTCATTTGTAATTCAGCTATTAGCCATGTAGAAACATAATACGTATGTGGAGATGGATTAGTCAGCTCAGAGATGTTCTGTGGTTGGTCTTGTAGTTTTGCGGTTTTATTTTTCCATTCGTCTCGATATATGCAAAACGGCATGTCATGTCAATTCAGTGTCACTTGAAGTCTTCTAGCATGGATCGACAAAGGAGTTCCTTCCATTCCGCTGTGTCAACTCATCTTTAAAATATTCACATCATTTGACAAACAGATATTTATCATTTTACACACATTTCAGCTGCACCTTCACAATTTAAATGAAAAATTGTAAGGCTCAGCTTTGTAATACAACTTTTGCTAGTTATTATTAAAATGTGGTCATTCCATCCAAAGCTAGAGTCGGATCTACAAAAGCGATACGTAAGAATTAAAAATTTCTTAAGTTAGAAAAACAACTGGCAGCTGATGACAGCTACAAAATAATTGATGATTTAATGCGGAATTTTTCTTTTCAAATGTTTTCACTCGCCTGTAAAACACTTTTTGGATATTTAACTTGTTGTAGTAGAAAGCGAACTGGTCTGAAGTCTGAAATGATTGATTGATGATTTTGGTGTTCTCACCAACAGCATCAGCGATATTGTCGTATCTGGAATTGACATTGAAGTGAATGAATGAAGGGAAAGCGTTGAGGATCAAACCTTCCATTTGGCATCTATTAATAATAAGTTGAGGGAGGGAGGACTTTAGGGCTTAGCACTAGCTGTACTATTCAGTAAAATCGGGGAGGAATCAAGAAGAAGCTTAAAGCTCAAGTCGATCAAGTCGTCTCGTGAAAGACAAAGGGAAAGAATGAATATAGCGGAAAGCAAAAAGCAAGTAAAGAGACTCGTTCTTTCCTTCCTTCTCTTTGTGAGTTTAATATTACTACGAAATAGATTGAGAGAGGTGTGTACACATTCTGGGAGTTCGGTGGCACTATGGAAAGCGACTGATTATGATTATCTTTCTTTATAGTGTTTAAAAGAATTTTCTCCCTTTTCATGTTTTCCTTCCTTCCCTTTTTGCTTTTACTCTCTCTCTCTCTGTGAACAGTTAAGCCAAGCTTCGCTCGATGCCTATCAGGGTTTCCCTGTTCGAGCTCATCTTAATCTGCTTTTGTGTGTGTGTGTCTACTTTCTGTTTGGAAAACGGGGGCTTAGAAATTCTATACCAGGAAATGATGAACACCAGTAGTCAGCAGTCAGTCTACTCCTCTGGTAATGCGCCAGCTATGTATAACACTCTTACCAATTTAATATTTAATGGACAATTTCGAAAACAAAGGATGATACGATAACAAAATCACATGCGGGGATAAACTGCTTTGTATTTACCTATCGGTTTTCATAATGTGTTCATCTCAAGCAAAACTGCAGTATGGATCTGTACCCATCTATTTATAGGGGGATGGATAATGGAAAAGTATCTTTAGTAGCATTTATAATTTATATTGCATAAAGCTCATCTGCAGGGAAGAAAATGGTAGTAGTTCCGGAGGAAATGGCTTTTTTCCCTGTGTAAGTATTTTTGTAGGTACCTTAGAATTAATGTGTTTTACAGTTACTAGTACATTTAGTAGGCATTCGTCTAGACTGGATATTTGTTCATACTATGTAAACTTATGGGCAATATTATATGCAGTACCACTTTTTGACTTTCATATTCTGCAACAAGAACAGTCGAATGCAAATCTTCAAAGTTTTTCCTCCATGAATTTCAAATGAAACGTAAATTTCTCTAAAATTATCCTTTGCTAAGCTCGTTATTTTTCGCTTATTCCGTAGAAGTCCACATAAATTCGTGACAGAAAGAATGAATTTTTGTACTAATAACAATAATGATAACACTTTAACAGCGTGAATTTCCTTTTCCGCACTATAGAGAATAGGAGAAGAAGGAGCCAAGCTACTTAGCCGTAATATATAGACTGAAGAGTTACAATTTACAAAGAAAATGAGATCTGTGTGCTGGATTGTTTTGATGATGGCATATTAGGAAGCATGGCCGTAGGTTTGTCTGCTCTATGCGTTCCATGTGCAGTTGAAGGGAAATGGTCTCATTATGATGATGATGGTATACAGAATGGGATGGGATTTGAATGAATGAATGTATTTAATTGAAGCCAAGTCGTCGACTACTCTAGAGATTCTCCTGTCAGTGTCAGACCTTACACTTCACACATACAACAAAGACAACACTAAAACACATACACATTCATACAACACCATTTGAAGTATAAACTTCACCCTGTGTATAGTTCTATAGTAGTAATGCAGCGAAAACATTGACCAAGTTACTGTGAAGCTTATTTGCCTGGTATAGTGCCTGCAGTAAATGGTATAAAGAAGTGTCTAAACATCATCATAAGATTACGTCTGCGATCATCCGACGGTGCTAATGACTTCTCATAATCGCATATTGTCTTCATCTCACTCTACCCTCGCTTAGACAGTCAGACCAGACTGCGTGTCCAAAATGTCCATGCTCTGAAACTCAACTTGTTTTCAGCATGCACATAATTTTTAAGCAACGTGTATGCAGCTTTAGGTCGTAAAGCCACTCAACTCTCTTTATGCGAAAGCGAAATCTCTTTATGCGTAGTCTCGTAGTGTAATACCATATCCTAGTCTTTATAGACACAAATTCAAAACGGTATAGGTGTAAGAGTATTTGTACATACTTACTATAATGATATTACATAAGACTTTACCACTTGTAGGTGTGTCTCTGCTTTAATTCGTTATGATTACCTTTTCAGCAAGAAATTAATGCGCTGGCTGAATTAGGTAGACAGGCAGGCTGCAACAACTACACACGTTACTCACGGCAAGCGGACTTTCATCAAAGCAAAGACTAATTAGGTAATCGTCATACGTCTTACTGCTACATGCCTATGTGTATCGTGCCTTGACACTGTGCTATACACCACTCTATTAGCAAATTACGTATATCTAATTATTATACCACGGTCGATATTTCACACACTCTAATTTGTATGTAAATGCATGTGTAGTGTTTACTGTAGAACTTTTTTCAAAAAAACTTCTTATTGTTTACTGCGTGGATTAATGTTAATCTTTGGTATTTTGTAAAAAATTGAGCATTTTCTTAACGAAATCTTTTTGTATTTACAGAGCGAAGGTTTTACATAAAGGAGGGGAATTATCGGCTTCAACTGACAGTTGTCCCACATCCAGAGGCTTTGTTGACGGTCCTGAAGACTTTGACAAGATGATCAAACCTCCGTCACCAAGGTACATACATACGTTACATTTGCTTCATGATAAAAGTTTTTGTGCAGTTGATTGATAGTTGATGCCATGTCACACTATTGTGTTACGTGTGCCTAATGTGTTGCTGTTACCCTTAAAATGTGAAATGAGATACGAAACCAAACCACATGTCACTTACACTTAATGCATTTCCTTATTATCGAGAAAATAAAGGGTGGTCTGGATCTGGATTAGTTGGTCTTACGCTTCTCTTCAACCAGCTGGTCATACACAGACACACGCTTCCTATATATTTCCCTGTTTTATTCAGCCTAAATAAACTATGGGTTTTTTAGGATGTTCACATCAGTTTGAAAATAATACTATCATCGGATAAATTCATTCACGTTTTTTAGCTGTACAGATGGTAAAACAACACGAAAGGTGAAAAAATTCGATCATGATACATAAGTCTGCTCAAAACACGGATATTATGTAATACAAAGTTTTGATGTATGCAGTGTGAAAAATTTCATAAGCAAAGCAACTTTGTATCACAAAAACTAGTATTTGAATTTCATCAATTTCTCACGCAGAATTTTACGATTAGAACATCACGACGAACTAACTTTGCTAGTTACAGAGCTACAAGTTACAAGCTGCATAAAAAACTCACGAACACACTCGTACTCACACTTGTCGACTTGTCTTCCGTTTCTTCACTCGTAAAAAGCGAAAATCCTTTGAACCTCTGAAACGCAACGAGCGGTTTTCCATTTCCCTCTTTGTATTTATTAGTGAAAGGTCAAAGTTGAGTGTCAAAGTCTCTTTATTCTCCCGCAAATTAAAAAAGATGACGTCTGCTACATGTCACGGCTTTTGCTGAGGAGTTTCATTTCATTGGCATTTCAAAGGATGCTGATCATGTCGCTTGTGTTTTTATGAACACAGGAATGTGTCCGTCTTCCTCAATGCACCGCAAGCAAGAATCCTCTCTCTCATCGCGCCAGTCTCCATTTAGACATACATAATGTAATGTATTCATTCTTATTGCATTTCACTGTAGCCATATTGTACCCAAAGACGTGATATGATGTGTGTATGCATGTGGTGTACAAAACATCCACATTAAAATCAAACTGTAACTGCATGCATCCCGGTTGTTTGCCAAAGATCTACCTTTTATCTTAGCGTACGCTATTTTTGTATTCATACATTTAATGAGAATTATGATACAATCCAAGTAATGTACCGACAATAACAGAGAAACTAATATGAAATTATGAAATAAGAAATAATATATTATGTATGAAACATCATTTCTTTGTGCTTATCTGATTACCGTACGCTACCGTACCGTGTACACTACCGTACCGCGACACTACCGTACGAGGACACTACCGTACGGTACACTACCGTACCGTACACTACCGTACCGCGAC
>JABASD010001488.1:0-24768 GCA_019776165.1 Pogonognathellus flavescens
TTTAATGACCTTCGAAAAAACTGAAACCCAACCCAACCCAAATCGGATTGGGTTGGCCCAATTTCTGGGTTTTGGGTTGGGGGCCGGCCTCTAGTTGCGACTATTGAACTTCTCTTGTCTCTCTTCTCTGCTTCTCAAAGGTAGTCGTTGCTTGCACACATCACACAGTGGTCGCAGAGCCCACCGAATAGTTGTAATGCGTGTGCTTGTTTTAAGGAGCTGTTGCACGTAGAGGAATTGTGTTTGGAAGGAGGAAAGACGTGCCGTGTGTTGAGTGTGTCTCAGGCTCTGCTCTTTGCTCTTTGGGGAGAGCGCAATTATTTTTCCACCACCAACTTTGTCAAGGCAAGTGGAAGAAGTACAAGATCTTGGAAATATCTGAAGTCCTTTAATTTAGATGGCCCCATTTCCTTCACCCTTTCTCTCCTACACCCAAATTCCAACCTCTCTACATCTTCCACAGCCAGCCACAACAACCACACACTTCTCAATTAATCGTGTCCTTACAGTTATCTCTTACACTTATCTCTTTCTCATCAACCATGCCACATACGCTGCAAAGTACAACCAACTCAACCAACACTACTCACCTTAGACCAGCGTAGACTCATAACAAACAAACATATTAACCATACAACACTCTACCTCAACTCACAATCCACCTTTCCAATCTTTTCTTAAATCTTTTTTCAATCTTTTTTTCAATCTTTTTTTCGCTTCTTTTCTAAATCATTATTCCCGTCTCTGTGCACTGATTGCACTTTTCATTCTTCTTCTATACATTCGCTTGAGCAAGATGCGTGAGCTTCGCACTTAGCAGTATTCTCATTTGTGGACAACATTGGCCAGTCAAGTCAACAAGTGCGACTCTCGCCATTTAGCAGCAAGCATAAAGAGACCACGCTACAAAAACATTTTCTGTCTTTATTTTTATTTTTTCGCCCACATCGTCATTTCTTCCATTTACGTCAACAGAACTTCAAGTAAGTCCCACTGTGGATTCGCAGAATCCACGCAGTTCTTCTACTCTGTACAGCCACAATTCAACGGCAGCAGCAACAACAAAAACCTGTTCTCAGTTCTGCCACTGCTCCGTCGTTGAGTCTTTACACAAACATTCTTCTCCTCTTCAAAACCACATCGTAACATTCCCAACTTCTCATCATTTACAAATACAACTCCACGCGAACACGTGCTCTCTCTCTCTCCGTCTCTGAATCCTTACACCCACCTCATCAAAAGCAACATTTTCTTACTGCAATCAACAGTGCAATTATTTCTCTACCTTTGCTCCAGTTCAAAGTTCATTTTAATTGTGAGGACAGTGAAGAACTTGAAGGCAGTTCGAATGTGAGTTGGCTGGAAGTTTGGTTGAAGAAGTTTGTGGAGGAATTGAATGTTTGAGTGTTGGGGAATTCCGGATCTCCATTCCACTTGAGAAGGTGAGAAAATCTCAATGTTTTCCTACATCAGCTTCCCATTTCACGCTTTTCATTGCCACAACCAAAAGAAATCGAACGCAGTGGCTGCAGTGAGTAGAAATACAAGTCAGTGGTACAACCAAACAGAATGACCTCCGAACGTTGCCTTAAAAATCTCATTGTGCTTGACGTCTGATGGAATTGGGATGGCTTTTCATGAGAACCAACAACCGACGTACATCTCGTCTAATTATTCCTTCCACTTACATTTTTCTTGCAATTTGTATTCCCACCCACTCCACAGCTTTGTCATAATTACAGTTTTACAGTCGCACAATTCCAGAATGTTCCAGAATAATTACTGCTGCAGCAGTTCCAAGTAAACGGCTTCAAAAATTAGCTGCACGGCAAGCACCGCTCTGTTCGTGTCCATTTTCTCTTCTTTATTGTCACTTCATTGTCACCAGCCCCAAACCAGCAAATCATAAACAGTCCCTCCTCATTTGTCTCAACCCTTCATTTTTCTACGCACAAATATTTTATTTGTCTCAACACGATCATTTTTTTATTTTTGTGTGCAGCAATTATCGAGAATGGAAGAAGATTTGATTATTAGTGGAATTTCGGGTCGTCTGCCCGAGTCCTCCAACATTGCGGAATTCCAAGAGAATCTTTTCAGTTCGGTGGACATGGTGACTGAGGATGGCAGAAGGTGGACCCCGGGCCTTTACGACCTTCCCAAAAGAAATGGCAAGTTGAAAGAAATTGACAAATTCGACGCCGGATTTTTTAATGTTCACGCGAAACAGGCGGATGTGATGGACCCACAACTCAGAGGACTTTTAGAAGTTGTCCACGAAGCCATTCTCGACTCTGGTAATTTCTACATCATTTTCACTTCTTTCTACTTCCAATAATTCACACAACGTGACATGAACTTGAATCTGTTGACAACATTATTTGCACCGCCACAGGAGTCAACCCAAACAGTTTACGCTCCAGAAAAATCGGTGTTTTCACTGGAGCCGCATTCGCTGAATCGGAACAAGCGTGGACGGACGATGTGGATAAAGTGAACGGCTACGAGCTGACGGGTTGCTGCTTTTCCATGTTTGCCAACAGAATTTCATACAACTTTGATTTCCGGGGTCCGAGCTATTCGGTGGACACGGCCTGCTCTTCCAGCATGTTCGCTCTCAACCAGGCAGTTCTCAGCATCCAAAACGGTCTGTGCGAAGCAGCAGTCGTCTGCGGAGTCAACGTTCTCTGTAAACCTCAAAGATCACTCCAGTTTTACCGCCTCAATATGTTGTCCGATGCCGGGGCTTGCAAATCCTTCGATGAATCAGGTAAAACTAAAACAGTCTCACATTCTCAACAAATTCAACCACGCAGAGCATGAAATAAACATTCAACATGTCAAACAAGTCAAATTATTGTGCTATGCACAAAAACTCGTTCTAATGTCTTCAGTATGTTCAATTGTGACAAATCAATTCGCACATTTCATTTGTTGAAGAAGAATTCTATTGGCGAATTGCAAAAACTTATTTTTTAATGTTATGATTATAAAAGTCACAATATTAGAAAATAATTAACAGAGTCAATTTTAGAATCAAACTTGTCCAGTAAAGATTTAAGTTTGTTGGTTGCAAATGCCAATTAATGCTCTCTTCGACAATTCCTTAACTTCCGCAGCTGTTTCTAAATAATTTGAAAAGGGCTTTAAAAGAAATGTTTTATTTTTCAGGGAACGGTTATGTTCGTTCGGAGGCGATCGTTTCAATCTTCATTCAGAAACGGAAGGACGCATTCCGAAACTACGCACAAATCGTTCACGTGAAGTGCAACAGCGACGGGTACAAAGACCAAGGAATCACTTTTCCATCCGGAAAAGCTCAAAAGGAATTGTTGATAGAAACATACGAAGAGGCGGGAGTGGACCCTAACAGTGTTTTTTACGTTGAGGCTCACGGAACAGGCACTAAAATCGGTGACCCTCAAGAACTGAATTCCATTACCGACGTTTTCTGCAGCAACCGAAAAGACCCTTTGTACATTGGCTCTGTCAAAAGCAACATGGGACATTCGGAAGCCGCCTCAGGACTTTGCAGTTTGGCCAAAATTCTTGTGGCCATCACCAATGGACGAATTCCTGCCAATTTACATTTCAAATCGCCAAATAAAGAAATACCCGGGTTGTTGGACGGACGGTTGAAAGTAGTCGATCAACATTTGGATTTCCCCGGTGGGTTCATAGGCGTCAGTTCTTTTGGATTCGGAGGCTCCAACTCCCATATCATTTTAAAAGCGACTCCGAATCTTCCTCTGACAAATGACTCCAGTTACCTCCACAATTGTCCTGATGGTCACAATCTCCCGCTTTTGCTCAACTTCTCCGGAAGAACTGAAGCGGCAGTGGAAATTCTGAGAGATTTAGATGCGGAATTGTATCCAGTGGTTCATCGAGTGTTCTCCACGAATGTGACGGGATACAACTTCAGAGGATATACAATTTTGAATGGGAGCGAAGACCGGAAGGTGATAATGAACGAAGTGAAAGGCAACGAGCAAAAAGAAATTTGGTTCGTGTTTTCTGGAATGGGATCTCAATGGAGTGGCATGGCTCGGCAATTACTTCACTTCCCGGTTTTCCGTGCAACCATCCAAGAATTGAATTCCTGCATTGATATCGACCTCTTCCATCTACTCACCGCAGAAGAAAACTTTGACGACGTTGTCAATTCTTTTGTGTCCATAGCGGCTGTCCAGGTAAAAGCTAAACGAATTAAACAGTTCACTGTAAGCATTCAAAATGCAAAAAATACAATTTGCTGTTTGTCCCGTAGATTGGTCTCGTGGACGTTCTGTCCAGCATGAAAATATTTCCAGACAAAATAATTGGACACAGCGTGGGAGAATTGGCCTGCGGCTATGCAGACGGATCTCTGGACAAATTCCAAACATTAAAATGCGCGTATGCGAGAGGAAGAGCAATCAAAGATGCGAAATTGCCGCATGGGGCGATGGCAGCTGTGGGGTTGACAATCTCTGATTGCAAAAAGAGATGTCCGAATGATATATTTCCGGCCTGCCACAACTCCAATGACTCTGTCACCGTTTCCGGTCCAGTCGAGTCGATTGCCAAATTTGTAGAGGAATTAAAATACGAAGGGACTTTTGCGAAAGTGGTGAACTCGAGCAACAACGCGTTCCACAGCAAATACATCAAAGACGCAGTTCCCTTCCTCCGAAAATATTTGACGGAAATCGTGACGGAAGCCAAACCGCGGTCTTCAAAATGGGTCAGCACTTCCATTCCAGAGAGTGCCTGGAACACCAGTCTGGCGAAAAACAACACGGTGAACTACATGGTCAACAATCTCATCAGTCCTGTCCTTTTCCACGAAGGGCTCAAAAAAGTTCCCGAAAACAGCGTCATTCTTGAAATTGCCCCTCACGCCATTCTCAACGCCATTCTGAAACGAGCTGTGGACAACTGTGACGTCATTGGACTCGTGAACAGAAACAAAGTGGACCTTCTCGACTCCTTCGGCAAAATCTACAACAGCGGTGTGGCCGTTGACTTTTCTGGGCTATATGAATTCGAAGGTCCTTACAAGGGTCCCTTTCTCAGCTCAAAAGTGATGTGGGATCACAGTCAAAGTTGGAACGTGGCCAAATTCGACAGAATTACAGAAAACTATTTCGACATTGATCCGGAGAAGGAGGAGTACTTGAAAGGACACTTTATCGACGGAAGAGTACTTTATCCAGCTACAGGATATTTGTTCCTTGTCTGGAAGACTCTTGCCAAAATGAAGAACAAGAAACCAGAGGAATTGAAAGTGACCTTTGAAAACGTGGAGTTTCTGAGAGCCACAATTCTGAGTGGCACCTGCAAAATGTTGGTCAACATTTTCCAAGGAAGCGGAGACTTTGAAGTGTTCGAAGGATCTCAAATTGTCTGCAAGGGAAATATCAAAAGCGAGGCCAACTTTTTCCCCCTGGCTGATGCAAAGGCCACGGAGGAGGAAGCGCAGATGGGAAGAGAAGACTTTTACAAAGAACTTCGACTCCGAGGATACGAATACTTTGGAGAATTCCAGGCAGTTCTTTCTTGCAATTTAAAAGGTGTTCATATCACGCTCATATCACAGACTCAACCAAAATGCTAACCTAAAAGAAACAACGATAATTTTGTACACAGAAAAGTAACGTTACTTCTGAATTTCAGGAGAATGCGCAAAGCTGAAATGGACGGGTAATTGGGTGACGTTCCTTGATAACATGCTCCAACTTTCAATTTTAAGTAACGGCTCCAGAGGACTCTATTTACCCACTCGTTTACAAAAGGTTGTTCTGGACCCCGTCGCCTTCAAGGAATTCGTTTTTAACAATCAGCAAGTTGAAAGTGAAGGTAACTCAACTCCACTTTCTCTTTATTCTCAGATGAGACGAATTGTGAAAGATGTATATAAGAAAGAACGAAAGAAAGATCATCAACTGCAAAGAGTGATGAAACACTCCTTAGCTTACAGCTTACAATTGTTAGTATCTAGAATATTTAATTATTATTTTTAATTGTTATTGATGAATTATGGTTTGCAGGACTTTCTGTGAGGAATCACAAGAACGTGAAAGTTTTGAAGTGCGTCGGTGTAGAAATTCGAAATTTGAAGACGAGTTTGGCTCCACGAAGGGTGGACCATCAAGCAACCATTTTAGAAAACGTGTTTTTGACTTCCTATTTCGACGAGGAGGATGTTGCAAGTAAAGAGGCCTTACGAAACTGTGTCAATATTGTTCTGGAGAACTGCAACACTTTGAATTTAAAGGTGGTCGAAGTGGTCGCCGATTTCAATTCTTCTGTTGCTTCCGACATCAACAATGTCATTTTCACAGAGCCACTTGTCCAGGTTCGTAATCTTTTCTCACAACACAAATATTTGCAATTACCAGGATGAAACCAATAAAGGCTTAAGAGAAATAATCTTAAGAAGATAGGTGTGTACTTATAAGGTAAAGCCCGTAAAGGCATTATAAAGGTTTGTATAGAAGCATGGAAAGTTACAGTGGCAGCCTTTGGCTTTATTTTATAGTATCAAAAACGAAGGTTATTGTTTTAAACAGTCGTGGTATTTTGTTGTTGTAGGCGAACTTGACTGTGATTACGAAGAGTGAAGCAGCGGAAGTGGAGGGAATAAAAATTATGGGTAAGGAGAATCTGGAACACACGGAGAAGGATGTTCATTTGTTGGTGGTGCATGAGTCTGAGTCAGTGAAAACGGAAAGTCTGAAGGAAGGTGGCTTCGTCATGGTTGTCACTCGTGAAACATGCCAAATTCCTGGGTTCATTTCCGTCGCAGTGAAGAAAAGTGGCACACAGAATTTCCAGCTTTTCAGAAGGGTGGGAGTCGTGTTTTGGAATATTTGAAATGTTTTTAGAAAGGAGGAAGTTTGAATTTGACAAATTTTGTTTGTTGGTGCGCAGGAAGGGAAGTCTGCGGGGCGAATGGTGATAGAATTGACTGAAGACTACAAGTGGCTGGAGGAGCTGAAGAGGAACATTGAGAAAACGATATTTCTGAAGGCGTCTCCTCCACTTGGATTGCCGGGATTGCTCAACGCTTTACTCAAAGAAAACCACAAAGTGCGGATGATATACTCGGACCGAGAGCTGGAAGAGGCCGAACTGGAAGACGTGTTTCGAAAAGATTTGGTTCAAAATGTGTTTGAGAGCGGTGTCTATGGCTCTTATCGTCACTTTGACTACGAACACAGCGGCACAGAATCTGCGCATGCGTACATTAACACTCTTCAAACGGGCGATCTTGCATCTCTCAAATGGATTCAAAGTCAGCGCTTCCCAACCAAAGTGCGCTATGCTCCTTTGAACTTCCGGGACATCATGTTGGCCACCGGAAAACTCCCGCCCGATGCTCTTCCTGGAAATCTAGCATTGCAGGAATGTATTCTAGGACTGGAATTCAGTGGGGTGTCTGAAAAGGGGGAGAATGTGATGGGCCTCGTGGGCAGCAAGGGACTCGCCCTGTCAATTGAACCGGACCCGAATTTCCTTTGGCCAGTTCCGGACTCGATGACTCTGCTGGAGGCGAGTACAATTCCAGTGGCTTACAGCACCGCGTACTACGCTTTGGTGGTGCGAGGAAATCTTCGGGCGAATGAGTCGGTTTTGATTCATGGTGGAGCAGGAGGAGTGGGGATGGCAGCCATCGCCATTGCTCAAAGTTTCAAGTGCACCGTCTTCACCACAGTCGGTTCGCAGGAAAAGAAAGACGTCCTGGCCAAAATGTTTGGACTGACGGAATTCAACTTCGCCAACTCCAGAGACGCCACTTTTGAAATTGATGTGCTGGAAAGAACGAATGGGCAGGGTGTGGATTTGGTCTTGAATTCCCTTTCCGACGAACTTCTCTTCAGCTCCGTCCGCTGTCTCAAGGAAAACGGACGGTTTTTGGAAATCGGCAAATACGACTTGAGCAAAGACAGCAAACTCGGAATGTCGCTGTTTCTTAAGAACGTGGCATTCCACGGAATTCTCCTCGACTCCCTTTTCGACGCCAATGCGGACAAGATTCGAGTACGGGATCTTGTGTCCGAAGGGTTAAAGAACGGAGTTGTGCGGCCCCTGCCACACGTCCAATTCCCCATGGAAAGCGTAGAAGAAGCCTTCAGATTCATGGCCAGCGCCAAACACATCGGAAAAGTCGTGTTGGAGTTGGGAAACAAAGTAGAAGTCATCCCCAGAACTTATTTCAGCCCCAACAAGTCTTATGTGATTTTCGGAGGGTTGGGAGGACTGGGACTGGAAGTGGCCAACTTCATCATCGAAAGAGGCGGAAGAAATTTGGTTTTATGCGGGAGACGGGGAGTGAGCAACGGGTATCAACAATATTCCATAAACCGCTGGATTTCGAAGGGAGTGAATGTCTGCGTGAAAGCGGTGGACATCTGTTCCTCGAGCGCTGTGAAAGAAGTGCTGGATGAATGTGTGGGTGGAGTTGGGGGCGTGTTCAACCTCACCATGGTCTTGGAGGACAACATCATTGAAAACTTAAGCCCAGAATCATTTGGTAGCGTGGTGCGCCCTAAAGCGGAGGGAACAAAAATTTTGGATCAGTTGACTCGTTCTCTGGACATTGAGCATTTCGTCGTGTTTTCCAGCGTTTCTTGCGGTCGAGGAAATGCAGGTCAATCCAACTACGCCTTCGCTAATTCTGAGATGGAGAGAATTTGTGAAGAGCGGAGACGAAGAAATCTCCCCGCCTTGGCGATTCAGTTCGGAGCGATTGGGGATGTGGGCGTGATCCAGGAACAAATGTGCGGGAATGAAACAATCGTGAGCGGAACTCTCCCTCAGAGAATCATTTCTTGTCTTAAGACTTTGGATATCTTCATGGCCACCCCTTCCACCTCCGCTGTGGTCAGCAGCATGGTTCTGGCCGACAAAGGAGCGAAGAAACAACCCACCGCCAGTCTCCTCGCAAGCATCGCCAGAATTCTCGGCTTCAAATCCACCCAGGGAATCAACATGGACGCATCTCTCGGAGAATTAGGAATGGACAGTCTGATGGGCGTGGAGGTGAAGGGACTGCTGGAAAGAGAACTCGACCTTTGTCTCAGCGTCGGAGACATCCGAGCCACCACTTTCAAATATTTCCAAACCCTCATCTCTTAACCAAATCTTCTGCATCTGCGCTCGGCGGCAATTACCGTTGACCCAACACCAAAATATTTTTAATAAAACCGACTGTGACAAAAAAATTATGAAGTTCCCGAACGAAAAAAGTTCAATATTTTCCCATTTTTGGATGACTCTGGTTAAAAAAGTATTAGAAGTAAAATTTGACATGTAGATGGATGGATGGCTGTGATAAACCGTTCAACTTTGAAATAAACTGAACTGCCTTGAATGAAAGTATGAATGACGTCATGTAAAGAGAAGATGGAAATAATTAAAGTGATGACAATTATGAACTAAAAGCAAGATTGAAGAGAGTCATTATGGACAGGAGGATTTGCTAAAAAATGTTTGTGGGGCATGAATAGCTCTTGATGACTTTATTAATAAATTTGTCACGAATATCGAATAATTTAAGAAGATAGAATTTTTAAGTGGCTTGGAAATTTATTCTATTTTAAATAATTGCGATTAGAAGTTCATTTGTGTCTTAATTAATTTAATTAAAGCGGCATTCCAGTTATGTGATGTTCCGTTGTTGTTTGTGAGTGTAACAAGGAAGGAATCAATAAATATTCACTGTATCGTAAATGTAAGTTAAGGACAAGGAGATTATTGTTAATTATTGTTATCATCATCATCATCAGTTAAGTTTAAGTTTGGTTAAGTAGCAGAGTGGCAAGTCTGGCAACTTGTAAGTAAGTAGTTCCTTTGCAGTAGTAACTTTGCTTTAATTCTTTCACTTTTTAGTTTTTGAGTATAAGTAACTTGAGGTTCACACAAGCTTAGCTTCCAATAATTATTATCATTCTTCTCATTTCTTTTCACCACGAACGAAACAAAGAACGAGTTAAAATCCTCGCACATTTCCACAACAGAACAGAAGAACGAAATATTTTAGCACTTTGGCTACCCACAGAGATCATCGCCCAAGTTCTCATTCTTCATTCTGCACATCATACATTTGCAGTTTTTTCAAGATTTCAGAATAATAATAATAATATTCATAATATTTAAAACGTTTAGTTTGACGAAGACCAATGGACAAAAGAAAAGGCTGATTTCATAGATGTGGTCATCAAAACAACCAACTCATGTTGACAAAGAATTATTTTTTGACGCGAGGAATTGAATTCGAATTGTGGTTGGGTTTGGTCCACTCGTTGTTCTAGCGTGAGGATAATAATTATTGGGCTAACCTTTTGATTTGATTGGAAGGAGTTAATTTGGTTAGGAATGTTTGATAGAAGTTTAGAGGATTGAGACGAAGCGGAGTTGTTAGGAGTTTGTGAGAGAAGCGTTGTGTTGAGTTAGGTGGAGAATACACAAGACCAAAGCGAGACAGAGGACGAAAGTGTTTTGAGGCGGGTGACGTGGACAGAAACGGTTCTAACGGTTGTGGCAAGCGTTGACGAATAAAAAGTTTGGTTTCTGTGAGGGGGATTTTAAAAACTAAAAAACGTCTTGTGATTTTATTAATTGCTAAATAAACGGAATGATAACATCAAGTCATGTGAACACCAAGAGAAATTCTCACTTTTTCATAGACAACATAAGAAATGGAAACGGCGGGGGCGACTTTCATGAAGTTGGGAAGAATGCCTCTGTAGAGACCGAAGAACCCTTCGTTTCTGTAAATCACTCTGAACAAGTCCAACATTCTCTGCTTTTCGTTAGACGCCTGCAGCCGCGTCCGCACAAGGGCCAAAGGGTAACTCGCTATTTGGCCACACGCTGAAGAAATCGTCCCGCACGTCAACAACTTTAACACACCCGGCTCCGTGTCCGTCGCGTGGTACTTTTTCAGAGTTTCGTACACAGCCAGATCGATGCCCGCATATGGAAGAATCCCCAACAAGTTCGGGATGTAGCCGCGGTAGAAAATACGAAATCCGTCCACTTGGTGCATTTTGTAAATTAAATCAAACGTCGACTTGTATTGACCTGAAACCGATTGTCCCGCATCAAAATATCTTTCCAAAAATCTTTCCCCATTGGACAATCAAAGGAAATGAAAATAAAAAAATTACCAGTGCTTCTTAAGGCAAGGCGGGTTTTGATGACTTCCAAAGGGTAAATAACAGTCTGGCTGAACGCCCCCGCCAAACTGCCCGCTAAAAACCTTTCGGCTATGAGCAACTCCTGATTTCTGTCTCCTTTAATGAAGCGTTTTCCGTATTCGTAGGCCATGAACTTCAGGGCAGACTCGGGTGCAATTTTTATAACATTCACTCCGTTCCCCCGCCACAGACTCAGAGGTCCGCCTTCTTTTATCATTCCTTTAAATATACCGAACAGCGAACAAGTTTTCCCGTGAACCTACACAAATTCAAAAACAAAACGGCTTCAAACAACAGTTCGTAAAACACACATTCTAAACACAATACAAACTATACGCAAAAATTGCTGCACTTAAATATTATTTTAGCTACGCAACTTCATAGGACAAATCCATTAATTCTCTACAACAGTGAAATATTTTTATCACATTTCCACATTTATACATCACCTTCTTTTCATTCAATTTAAAATGCCCAATTTCAAAAAGTTAATAAACACTTCGAACTTAACCTCACATTGGACCTCAATAGTACCTATAGCAAATTTGAAGTCAATAACTCAAACCGTTCTTTAGTTATCGTGCTTACGGACCGGCAGACAGACAGACGGACGGACGGACACACGGACCGACCGAAATTATACAAACAACTGACATTGTTTAATAATCAGAAATTCAGAACGGAATTATTTAATAAAATTGCTTGCTAAAAAAATAAAATTACGAAATTGGGATTTACAGATATTATTACACTGCCACTGAAAAAAGGAATTGGACTCGTCACAACTTATTTACTTGAACGCGTAACAGCATTTTTTGTGAAACGATTGCTTGTATTAAAAAGATGAAAATGTAATGTGGATGTGAGAAAGTTGATTGCAGAACGATTGGAGCATAATTTACATAACGAAGAATAATAAAATTGGACAAGGACTACAACATTACCTGCAGAAAGACTTTAATTCTGTCGAGAGGTGCAGTAAAAGTTCTGCTGACGGCCCCTGCCACTCCTCCGGCCACCAAATGTCTCCACCACATACCCGTTTGCATTTCTTCGTGTGTGAAATCGTCTGGAACGATGGCGTCCTCCCCCACGTCCAGGTACTGCATAAACGAAATTACGAAAAGAAGATAAGCATTACTAAAGGCAATAATATGTTCTCATCAACATAATCAAGCAGCACACGGTAGACGCAGTGGACAATGAGTCAATCATGAAATGAAGGCACGGAGACGGAGTATTTAAATGGCAAACTTTGAGTAGTAGAAAGATTATTTAGTTGTTGGAGTAGAGGATATAATTTGCAGATCTGCATCATCTGAATTTCTGATTTGTGTTGTAGTTTGCTACGTGAAGTTTGGGCTAAATTACAAATCAGCTATTCAAAGGTATACCTATTTGAAACGAATAAATGGTGAAGGAATGACGTACGGTGGCATGTCTCCAGTATCTGACGACATCCGGCAACGAGTTCACTTTCGGATTTAGAATCAGGTAATCTCTCCAGTCTTCCCACGTAATCTCCAGCGCAGTCTCGTCATCATTTTCATCTTTGCTTATCCTTATAACAAAATTGCAATTTTAAAAAAACAAATAATTTTACGTAAAATATTCTATTTTTGACAAAGTTCATTGAATGGAATGTAATTCACCTGCGTATGATTTCGACGAAATCTTGTTTCTGGTCAAAGCTTTGTTGAAAAACTTTCAAAAGCTCCGAAAAGTCTAACTTTCCGTCTGAATTTGTGTCGATATTTGTGAAAATCAATTTTAACTTTTTCTCTTTTTCGATTGCGTAAGTAATGAATTCATCTAATGTGATATCACCGCTGTTGTCACTGTCCGTTGAGTCCAACAACTCCTGTAAGCCCAACACAACACACAAAATTAATTACTTCAAAAACGTTCAATGTTTACCTCTAGTACTGTGATTGTTGGCTGTTAAAAATCTTTCTGAATGTTGTAAACGACAAAAAGTTAGCGGAAAAGGATTGAAATGGGAACTGCTGAAATTAGGCGAAAGTCTAGCAAATATTGAACATAAGAAATGAAATACAATGGTCGCAGTCATCAACATGAGAGGAAAAGGCTGTTTGTTTTGAGATTGAAGATTGTGACGAGTTGAGAGCGTAAGTGAGAAAAGATTGAAATAAATAAAAACGAACTAAAAATGTAAAAGGGAGATTTGCTGAAGACAAGCTTAAAGACGTGGGGATGAAGTGGAAGAATGAATTAGCGGTAGGTGGAGGGGGAATATTGAAAAAGATTGAATTGCATGGAGGGGCACCTTAGCCACTGAAAATCGGTCTTGATCTAAGTGACCCCGTTTTCCTAAAGCAGCGGCAAGTTCTTCAACGTTGATTCTTCCATCCCCATTTTTATCAAGTTGATTAAAGAGTCGTTCTGCCCTTTGATAACTATTTTCCATTCTCTAACTATCCACTAATTACTCACTAATTAACTTAGCTGACTAGAAAATGACGTGCGTGCGTGGCCCACCTCATTCACAGTTTTTACAAAAATGTCTTCACCTCCGCCGCCGCCACCACTCCGCTGACATTATTTTAATTTTTGATTCTATTTACAAATAAATAATTAAGTGGATGGGTATTTTCCCTTTGACTTTATTTCGGACCTTCCCGCGGCTCTTTGCTCGGATTCTCAGCTGACGGACTGCCAAGCCTTTGAATACCAACTCTTTTTTTCATGCACTCAGTCAGCAATCAACAACTAATTGCTGTAATTGCTCTTTTCCTCAGGAAATTGTGTTGACTTTTGTGTTGGTTGTGTGAGTCACTCATTAGTTATTTCATTATATCATTTCCCCCTCGCAGATCTCCAATCTGCAATTCTGCAATGTACCTGTCTCCTGCCTCTGCCAGTTTCCCGAGTTTTGTTGTGGCTCTTCTCGCTTCTTCCTCTTCGTCTGTGTTAGTCCACTCAACTACCTAACTATGAAATAGCGACTCGTACACTCACAACAGTCTCAGACAAGTCACACAGGCTTATCACCATCATTCACACAATTCACAGAATTCACACACCAAACAGTGAAAAGTGGATTGGGCTGTAATTGGATTGGAATTCTGGGAAGATCACAACACTCGGAACACACGCACGTCCAACGTCTGACGTCTCGTCACTCCCGTCACTCGTCATACCTCTGTGTCCAATCTCTCTTCATCGTCTTCATGTATCATCATTGTCTGTCTCCTTTAAGTCCTTTATCAAATATCTCATTCGTCATCTCTTCCCCCGCTACTCGCTCCATTCATACCTAATCGAATTTTGTCTCTTTCCCCCGCCTCCTGTCTCTCTCGCCAACTTCCACTTCTGTCTCAGCTTTTCTTTTACTTTTTCGTAACTTTGTAAACTACAAACAATCATCATGAAGTCATACGAGACGATTCCCGACGAGAACAACTTCCAGGCAGGAATTCCTTTCAATGTTAAGGTATTTCCAATTTCTTCACCCAATTCTCCTAATACAAAATCCATCGTTATATCATTAAAGTAATTATAAAATTTATCTTTTCAGTTAATTGGCAGCATGGAAATTAGTCGGCCCACGAGTCGCGTCGAAATAGTGGCCGCTATGCGCCGAGTTCGGGTAATATATTGGCTACAGTTACATGCATTAATTAATTAATAATTCCGAGTTAAATAAAAAAGTTAACGTGTTTTGTTTTAAATAATTTCAGTTTGAATTCAAAGCAAAAGGAGTGAAAAAGAAAAAAGTGACTGTCACAATAAGCACAGATGGCATTTGCACTTCTCTGCGTACTAAAACCAAAAGAAAGGTAAAATTAAATCGGAATAATTTTTTTTTCACACAACACTTTATTCCTGATTGCGTTATGTGTGTTTTAAAATTGTGACTGTTATTTTTGATTATTTTGGAATAGCGTCGCATTCGCTCATCTTCGCAAGTTCAGTACAAAGACGTGGACATGAATAATATTGTTCTCATCAATCACCCCATTTATCGGTGAGGAGTCGATTGTAATTGGTGTAATTGCAGAAGATAATCATTCATCAATCATTGTTGTTGTTGTGACGAGATTTGTTTGTGTTTTTTGCAGGATATTTTACGTTTGTCATGACAGTCAAGACGTGAAGATTTTTAGCTACATTTCTCGAGAGACTTCCTCGAACGTGTTCAACTGCTCTGTCTTCAAGGCCAGTAAAAAGGTAACCTGAAATAACCTTTGACCTAGTCTGAGTGAAGGAAGTAGCATAAGTAGGGCAGTTGTGTGTGTTTTGAGTTTTGTGCTGGGAGCATCCTCATTTGTAAATCTCCAACCTGCAGAAGACTTCGCTGCATCCACAGACACATCCGCACAATCCGCAGTTCCAAGTTGCGACTGGGAGAATAGAAATATCGAAATAGAGAAAAAGTGGAAGAGCACTCCACCACCACGTGGACTGATTCTGCTAATAATAATAAACTGTACGCTACGCTACGTTTTACGTTTGTTTGCACAGCAACTGCAGGCTAATAATAAGACTTGTGAGAAAGACTTATTGCTGTGCCGTGTCTCTTTTCAGAGACAAGAGGAAATGCTGCAAGTCAAACAAGTCTTAAAGATATTCGAGACATTCGCAGCTATTTCTTATTTTAGTGTTGACTGTGTCTTGTGCCGTTGTGCCTTGTGGCTGTCTTGTGTCTTGTCTGTCTTTGCAGACGTCGCTCAGTGCGGAAGTTGGCTGTTTGGTTTGGGATGAAGATTTCGATGGTGCAAATTCTGCAAAGGACGATGGTGGTGGTTGGGAGGAAATGGGTTGGGAAATGAAGAATGATGATTGGGATATTTATTTACTAACTGCGCAAAGAGGAGAATTATGAGGGTCATAAAGTGAGCGTAGAGCTGTAATGGATTTATGTGCGGAGGTAGGCGAGAGAGTTACTTGATCTGTTTGTTGCAAATTCGGAAATAACTGAAATAAGGGAAGTTGTAAAAGTGAAGGTAAATAAATAAATCCTTGGCTCGGCTGAATGGAGCAGAGTCAGGAGAGTCAGGACTATGAGGAGAGGCAGGAGAGTCGGAGGAGACGATGAAGATGGCAAGATGGGGATCTGATTTGCACTCGAGTCAGTGAGATACAAAATAGCCGGGAACTCGACGACCGGGAGGAGAAGGAATTGTAGAGAAGTAAGAGAATTGCAGAAAGAGAAGAAGATAGGGAGATATAATATCGACTGCGAGATAAAAGAAGAAGTCTGAGAAATAGAAATAATTGAGGATATTTAAAGTTGATTTTGAGTTAGTTTGGTTTTGAGTTGGATGTGTTGTGTCAGTTGGGTTGGGACTGTTGGGACGTTGGGAGTTTTATTTGTGTGGATGTCTCGTGTGTGGTGTGGGTCTTTTCTAAAAATACCCGTGGCACTGGGAACTGGGTGGATTCGCTGTGCATTCGCTCGCTCTCCCAACAACCATCCGACTATTTTCTCACTCTGCGGATCTCCCCGTTTTATAAATAGACTTTTTGTACGTAGAAATCTTTTCATGTCAGCTTGAGCTTGTGGTCCGCGTAGCGTAAGGTAGTCGAAGGTTTAAGGAACGTCCAAGTGCCAGAGGTGCTCCAAAAAAATGAGTACCGTCCTCAACCGTCGCACTGTCAAAAAACTCTCTTTTCGTGACCCAGAGGTCATGAAGGAATTCAACTGCAGTTTCGAAGACTTGGACTTGGAGGTTGTCCTCGCATTTTCCCAACACACAAACTCAACTTCGCCACTTTCAAAACAAAAACTGTCTGCAAATTCTTTTAAATCTTTCTTTTTCTTCTTCCAGAGCCAAGCACTTCGAATCGTCAGAACAGTGGGGGAAGCCTTCGAAGTCAGCCACAAACTCACATCTTCCCCCGAAAACATGAACGAAGAAAATGAAGTCTTCATCGAAGATAAACCCGCGGAGAAACCAAACTCTCAGGTTTGCTTTCAAATATCGTTATATTCTCTTTTTGGTTCCAGCCGTGGTCTTCCAAAAGAAATGCGATTATTTCCTTTCCAGCTATTTTTACTTATTGTGATGCTTTGTTTATTCTTTTCCCGTTTCAGACGGAGATTGTGGTGGCTTCTTCTACAGCAGGATCTTCTTCCGAAGCTCTTCCTCTGCCGTCGACACCGGTGGTGACGACGGCGCCTGTCGAACTTATATCTTTGCCAGTTTGTTTGTCTGACGAGCCGAAAGAAGTTTTGGGTGACTCGTTGGAGCATCGACCGTCACAGTCTCACTCGCAATCCCAGCAACAACATCCGCTGCTGCTGGACCAGCAATCCGCAGCTACCGCCAAAACTCCGAGTTCGTCCATGTCCCACAACAACTTCAGAACAACAAAAGAACACGAGGTGCAGCTTTTGAAAGAGAAGTTGGATGCGCAAACTCAAAACACGCAGGCAGCCCTTGCCCAAATTCATTTACTCAGAGACCAACTCACCGCCGAATCAAACGCACGCATCGAGGCTCAGGTGCCAATGTCCACTCATTTCTCTTTTGCTTCTTCCGGCTAGTTCCTCTCTCCGCTCCAACCAATAACCCGTATTTTTCTTCATTTCAGACTCGCACTCACCAGTTGTTGCAACAGAACCGGGAATTGCTGGATCATTTACAAAGTCTCATGCGTCACATTCACGAGCTTGAGGTCGGTGGTCAGAAGTCCCTTTCCCCGTCAATCCAACAACACGTGCCGCTGCCGCAGGTAAACAAAAACTTTATTTCCCTCTCCTTGTCTAAAAATTCTTTTGGTCCACTTTCCTGTTCAGCGGACGGGAATGGACGGATTTGAACTCAATTTGTGGCAACTAACTTTCGCACCAATTGCTTTCTGCTTCTTCTATTTGTGCAGTTAGATCTGATTAACAGATAACCAATTAGTTTTGATTGAGTTAACACGAAGAGTAAAATTGTTGTTGTTAACGAAGTAATGAATTGAAAAGCATGGGATTTGGAATGGCATGGTTGACGGAAGCAGCTGAAGTCGACTAAATGTTAAATTGTACGCAGTGACTAATGTAATGACTAATGACCTATGGCTAATGACCTATGACTATGCAAAAGAGTTTAGCTGTAGCGACCTTCCTTACTGACTCTCCCTACTTCATTCTCCCCATAAAGACAAACAAGAACTGAAAGAACTAACTTGATGTCTTTTCTAAACTCATTTTTGTTTGGTTTTGCACGTAAACACGAATGACGAATTTTGATCGTTTCATTAACCGATTTTAGCAGATGAATTATTAATGAACGTTTTGAACAGTTTGATGTGGTTGAGAGTGAATTGTATGGTAGAAATATTTGGACGTATGGACGAAGATTGACAATTGATTGACTTGTGTCTGTGGGGGATGTGTCTGTGAAGGTTCGGAGCGGCTCACCCTCGTCCACGTCTTCCACCGCAACGGCCACTCCCCCTTTCTCCTCATTCCAGGAACTGGACAATTTACGAAGACAGAATTTATTTGACTCGATGTACTTCGAGAATCGCTACCGCGTTCCGTACTACACTCCTCCCTTCGGATTTTTCAACGGCGGATTTGCCCGCGACTTTTACTCTTCCTCCCAACCTCCGCCACCTCCTCCCCCGCTCCACAACAATTATTCCAATCTCATGTCCCAGGGACCTCCTTCCCTCTCCCAACAAAATTACTGTCAGCAGCAGCAAGGGAGTCCTCAAAACTCACAGAACTTCATGTCTTCCTCCTCCTTCGTCCAACAACAACACCTGCAACAACAACAGCAGCAGCAGCAGCAGCTGGGGACAGGGGGGTCAATGAGCGGGTCTTCGTTGCATGGGTCCTCCTCTTCCCCGTGTGGGGTGACGAGCTCGAAAGCCTCTGCCCAATTCATTTTGCCGATTGTGGACACTCTGCCCATTCCTAAGCTGGGACAAATCGGTCGGAAGACGAGCGAGGAGTACCGGAAGCCTGTGACGAATACTTTGGGGCGAAGTGTGAGTGAGAAGATCGGACACAAAAGTGAACTGATGAGTCAAGTGAACAGAAATGCGTGGGCCAGACACACAACCAAATGAATCAAAACAAATAAACTTTTTTGCTCAAATCACAACCAACAAATCGTCCTCGTTGCTTTTCAATTATTGCCAATCCATTCGAACGCCCACCCCGCCATTAAGCCATTCTCTACAAACAGTCGAAACACAAGTTCACCCACATTCAATTATGCCATTTCCAAATTCCATAATTCATGCTTCGCTATAAATGCAACACTTTTCTGCCTTCAACTCAACAAACACATTTTGCCACGTCACACTCTTCTTCACTTGCATATAATCTAATCATTCGAAAGTATTTCTAAAGTAATTCTAAAGTAATTCTAAAATAATTCCATGACGCAGAAAGCAAGCAAGAATTCTTCGACCACTTTTCATTTATTTTGAAAACGTTTCATTTTTCATTTCTTACATTTTTATTTGTTGTTTTTATTGTTATTATTATTTTTTGTTGTGTTTCCAAGAGGCACTCTTGGTTGGTTAATTTTATGATTTGGATTCGCAAGTTGCATAGGAGAATATAAATAGAAAACGAATAATTTGTAGCGCCTTCAGAATGGAATGATGACAATGAGAAATAAAATTAGCTTGATGTGAAATAATTGTGATTGTTTGTATTTGATTGTTGCTGACGTGGGAGCAGTTGACCCCCCGAAGTAAAATCGAGCGTTGGTTCACACTTTCTGCAGACGGCCTGACGACCTCCACGGAAAAAATCGAAAGTGGATTCGTCTCGGAGAACACAATCTCGGACAGACGTCGCTTCTACTCTTTTAACCTCTTTAAAAGAAACCGGAGACGACGAAGACGAAAGTTGTGACGAGAGGGAAATTCCTTTTCCCCTGTCCAATCACAAACAAAGAAACTGAAAGAAAACATGTCGATCTGTGCCTTGTAAATTTTGTACCTTTTGTAATAAAGTCATTCGTGCCTTTTTATACGCAACCACCTCCACCCTCAACACGAATCCTCCTTTGCAATTTCATCAACACTCAACTCACTCGACTCCACCATCCTTTGCTTCAATCGTCCAAGCAGCGTCCATACCCAGTTAATTGTCTTTTGTAAACGTCGCTGCCAAATATCTGCGGATTGATTGACATCAGACGGAAATGGTCTGAGAGGTGGGTTCTGATTTTATGAAATAAAAGTTACTTGGGAAGGTTGGGAGTGGGAGGAGTTTTGAAGCGTAGAATGGCATTTAACTCGATGGCTTTTTGTTGCACTCTGCGAGCCATTTCCAGAATTTCTTCTAAATCGTCATGTCGATATTCATGCGTCTTCCAATTTGCAACCTGCGTGTTACAACAAAATCATCAACTCATCATTAAATCACTATTACACAAAAACCTCAACCAACTTCTCGTAAAGTAAACTACATTTATTTTTTCGTATATTTTATTATTTCCGAGGTAGGTGCATTATTCTTATTAGGAGCATTTTCAGCCTAATTTCAGCCCTCATCAACACAGGAAGGGAGTCAATACAGTGTATTTACAATGGAGAATGCTTTATTTTAGTCTTCGCTAAACTAAGGAAGGGGTACAAGATGAGAAAACGAACTGCATAGTTCACCTTCTGTCGTTTATATAGTTCACGCTACGCTGATTTAAAAGTTCATGCTTCAAAGTTCTTTAAAAAAAATTAGTTGATCAAATGACCCCGTATGGGGGGGGGCGAATATCATAGTTCAAATTTGTGTGGGCTCCCATACCAGTTTATTTATATTTTACCCAACCACATAATTTACCAACTTCAATTGTAATGAGATAGCCCCAACAGCCGTAAAAGGCTCAATTTCCCTTTTACAACATCATCTTTATCATCCAAAAAGTTAAAACCATATATGTAATAGTTATTATATTTTTTATTTACATTACCTTTTCTTTATTTTAAAATAACCGTTGTTTTTTACTACTGTGTCTCAATTGGAAAATTCGATTAATCGAGTCAGTAATAAAATTAATATATGAACCAAAATGTCTAAAATTTTAATATTGTACAAAACATTTTGTTTCTTGCCAAAAATATTTGAAATGGTTTACCTTTTGAAATTTTACGTTTTTTGAAGTATTTTTTATGTAGCAGTTTTTTTTGGAAATTAAATTTAATTGGAAATTTCCAGGTCTACGGATTTTGCTGAATTTTTGAGAAAATGGTAAAGGAAATTGACGAAATGGTAGTGTCAATATTAATGAAGGTGAAAAATGAAGATCTGATTACGACGCACAATGTTATACAAATAAATCAAAGGGGACACTAAAATTATTCACTCCAAAAGTAGGCTATGGAGCAAAATAACAGAGGCAAGTTGTTTTCTTTGACAAGAAGTTGCCTCTATAAGTTTTTCTATAGCATAACATGGATGGGTCAAAGCATGGGGTAAACTGAATAAACCTCGCGTCTTCATTGCCCAAACTTTTAAAAAAATAGATCATTTATTTTATTTTATAATGGAAGATAGATTGATTAAATTTTGATTGTGAAATAATTAGGAGGATTGTTTTACTTTTTCCAGATATCCGATGGATTGAATTTGGAAGAGATGCGGTGGTTGGAAGAACCTCAACTGGTCGATTGTGTTCTGGGCGTCTGCGAATTTGACAACTAAATCCAAACAATTTTCTCTCAATTTCAAAATCAGTTGATCTTTTTCTTTCAATTCTCTCAAAGTCTTCCGACATTTTTCCGTTTTTTGAATTCCGTAGAGTTCCTCTAGGGACACACCATTCTCCTCAGACATTTTGTTTGTCTATCATAACCATAGCGAAATCGATTTTCCTCAGTACCAACAAAAACTCCATCCGATTCATTCATGTCTATTACTTCTCTTCTACTCAAGGTTGGTTCGACAACAAAATTATATCTCTCCTTAAAGGTTAAGAACATCACCAATTTCCCAACAGAAATACTGAACCAAAAATATGTCCACTAATCACACCAAATGTCGATTGATATTGATGGGCATAATTTTACTTCGTCAATTTTGTTTGAAAATTGATGATAATTCCTAACCTTTAAGGAGAGATCTAATATTGTTAGTCGAACCAACCTTGCTTCTACTCAAGATTGTGCCAGCCATAATCTACATATGAAACGTTGTCCAATTTTTATATTTAATTTAATTAGACGTTGAAACAATCTAAATGAACCCCATAATAAGGGGCTTCATTTTGGATTATGTAAATAAATAAAAAAGCGAAAAATACGGATGGCTTAATGATGCTAATTTATTGTGATAATGACGAATCCACTTCAATTAATATTGACGCTTAACAGGGGCGTACCGAGGGAGGTCACAGAGGGCACGACGTGCCCCCACCATATTCCGGAAAAAAAGGGTTGGTTATTGTTATATGCGAAGGCCGCAAATAACCCCTATTTTTGGTGTTTTGGGGTCGTGCCCCCCAAACCGAAGTCCTGGTAAAGGGCCTGACACTTAACATCTACGGTTGTTCGAAAAGGTATTTAACGATTAAGTTTTAATAAAAAGCTAAAAATGGAAAATGGAACTCTGAATCAAAAATTGACGGTTTCTATTAATGAATAAACTGTTAATAATGCTTCCCAATTCGGACGTTCCGTCACATTTACATTTACATGGTTCATTTTTCTTTGGTTTATTAAGTAGCGTCAGCTACTTTATAGGAACGGGTATGATGTCTGTCTGTCTGTCGTCGTCTGTCCGTCTGTCTGTGCACAAAAATTATACAGTATCATACTAGCTATTACGGGATAGTCGGCATCTGTATATCATTCAAGACATCCACCATCATAGTGATACTTTCCACATTCTGAATAATTAGTTAGATTGATGGTTGAATATTAATTTTAAATATTACGCTTTCAAAATACAGTTTAGACAATTAAGTTTGGCTGGCGCTACTTTGTAACATTTGTTACAGTGTGTAACAGTTTATTTTAACTCTCTTCGATTTAGCTAGAAGGTTTTGTACAACATTAACAACATATAAAAGTATATTTATAAAAGCAGAGTATATTGAATACATTTTCGGGTTGCATATCTCCCCGTCAATTCTTCGCATGAATCGCATATTATGTTGGTTTGAATGAAAAAAATCACACTGCGAAAAATAACACAATCCTTGGGACCGATCGCACGCAAAACATAGAGTTCAAAAAGAAAAACAAATATAGTGTTACTACAACAGTCACAACTTTTAAGTTGCTGTCTTCTGAATGATTATTGAATTCAAAATTTAGTATTTTTTTAGTAATGTAATTTTTTGCTCAACCAAAGTACCACAAATTCAACAAATTACAAAAAATTGATAGCTGTGCAATAAACGATAATACACACAATATCATTCTGACGACTGTGGTTTCAGAAAGAAGATTGAAGCGAGACTCATCTGGACACTTCAATTATTATTAAAAAGTAAGTCTTTAAAAAATGAAACTCATATTATGTGTTATAGTTATTGTTGATTGCTATGAACAGGGTCGTAGCCAGGGGGGTGCACGTGCACCCCCAGAATAAGTGAACTTACACTAGAAATTTTTGGAATTAAAAAAAAACTACCCTAAAGTTTAATTTTGCTCCGAAATAATAGTAGTAAAATTTTTCGCACTAGGCGCAAATTTTATTCATTTTGCTCTAAATTTTATATATTTATTAAGATAGGCATCGTCAAAATAATTCTAGGTAAATGTCATAAGCAGATGTGAATCATATACTTAACTTGACAAAGAATGAAATATTTCCTGTAAACCAATTTTCTCAAAAAATATTTACTTGTTATCTATTACTAATATTCAAACATAACCGTTTTTACATTTACAGATCTCTCCTGACGCCGGAAGGGAAGTTTAGTGTTGCTGAAGAAAAAACACAACGTGAAAAAATGGCACATGTTTCCAATAATAAACCCAACAATTGTTCTGAAACTGTTTCTAAAGAGTTGCCCGGAGAAGAAAAAATCAAAGAAAAGGAAATGGTTGACACCAATCCTTACAAATGTTCGATTTGTGAAAAGTGCTTTACCACTGACCTTGATTTGGAAAACCACCACAAATTGATTAAGGAAGACTCAAATTATCATTGTTCTATTTGCCACAAAGCATTCCGGATACCGAGTTTACTGAAGGTACATCGAAGAACTCACACGGGGGAGAAACCTGTTAGAAAATCGCAGAAATGTTCTGTTTGTTCAAAATCATTCACGAATTCATGTGGTTTAAAAGAGCACGAAAGAATTCATTCTGGAGAGAAACCGTATAAATGCTCTTTTTGTTCAAAATCGTTCACAGCAAAAAGCACCTGGAGAGCACACGAAACCCTTCACTCCGGAGAGAGACCTTACAAATGTTCCTGGTGTGAAAAAACTTTCCTGACGCCGGGTGTGAAAAAAGAGCATGAACGGGTTCATACAGGGGAAAAGCCTTTCAATTGCTCCTCTTGTTCAAAATCATTTACCAATTTAGGTTGTTTAACAAAACACGAAACTGTGCACTCTGGGGAGAGACCGTATAAATGTTCTTCCTGTTCAATGGCATTCAAAAGAATAAGTAACTTGAGAGTACACGAAAAAATTCACTCTGGTGAGAAACC
>JABASD010001488.1:24816-39479 GCA_019776165.1 Pogonognathellus flavescens
AATGCTCTTCCTGTCCAAAATCATATGCGACTTCGGATCGATTGAAACAACACTCAAAATCTCATTCTGAAGAAAAACCCCACAAATGTTCTGTTTGTTCAAAATCATTCCTGTCACGGAATGCTTTAGAAGTACACGGAAGGATTCATACAGGAGAAAAACCTTTCAGTTGCTCCATTTGTTCAAAATCATTTAACACTTCAAGTTCCTTAAAAATTCACGAAAAAGTGGGACATTCTGAGGAGAAACCGTATAAATGTTCTTTGTGTCCACAATCATTCAAAATTTTGAGTGGCTTGAGAGGACACGAACTATCTCATTCTGAAGAGAAACCGCACAAATGTTCTCTTTGTGAAAAATCATTTAAAACGGTATGTGAGCTGAAAGGGCACGGGAGAACTCACTCTGGGGAAAGACCCTACAAATGTTTTTTTTGTCCCAAATCTTTCCAACACTCAGGAGCTGTAAAACAACATGAAAGGACTCATACGGGCGAAAAACCGTTCAATTGCTCTATGTGTTCAAAATCATTTAGCAGTTCAGGTGGTTTAATAAGTCACGAAAAATTTCACTCTGATAAGAAACCTTATAGATGTTTCATATGTTGGAAGTCATTTAAAACCCTAACATACGTAAGAAAACACCAACAGGCTCATTCCGCCGAGAGACCACACAAGTGTACAATTTGTGGAAAATCATTTCCATGGTCAGGTCAACTAAGAAAACACGAAAAAATTCACTCCACTGGAGAAATACCCTACCAATGTTCAGTTTGTGAAAAAACCTTCACGTCAATCCAAGATTTAAAAGAGCATCGTGAACGCGACCATGTAGAAATCAAACTAGAAATCAAAGAAGAAGTCATACTTCCTTGAACTATTCAAACAGAACACCCGATTTTAAGACAACTAAAATGGTAAAAAAAAAATATTGAGGTAAATTATGAAGAAGGATAAATAAAGGATGAGAAAATAATAATGAAGAAATAAAAGTCCGTTGCTGATATAATGGAAAGTAGGTTTATATGGTAGTTTGTTTTACATGTTGTAATTTTTTGTACTAAATTGCCTTTTAACGAATTGTTAATTGAAATGAATAAGAAACATTAAAATTGCATTAATTTTGTTGTAAAATTCTATTTTCCCTGAATCTGGAGTGCTTTTTTATACAGTTCTGTTAGTTAAGTTAATACATTCGAATCATTCGATCAGGTTCGAGTTCGGGTCGGTAAAATTCTTAAGAGTGAGAGGGAATTCTTTTTCACAATTTATGAAATATGCCAACCTATTTGATGATATCTCAGGAATGAAAAGTTGAATTGAAAATTTGATAACGACGATTTAAAGCTAATTTCATGCTCTATCATAATGTACTCTTTCATTTTTTCGAAAAAATGTCTACTTCTTGGAGAGTAGTTTGCATCCATATTTTAAAAATTAAAAATATGGATGCAAACTGTCCTCCAAGAAGTTGACACTTTTTCGAAAAAATGAAAGATTACATTATGATAGAGCTTGAAATGAGCTTCAAATCGTCGTTATCAAATTTTCAATTCGACTTTCCACTCCAGAGAAACCATAAAAAAACTGATAAAAGTCACGTGCTCGCTCCCGGTCATTCTTAAGCATGGAACAAGGTCTGACAGGTGTTCCCAAAGGAATTAGATATTTCAGCGTCGTTTGGTTATTGGCTTGTGCCATTTTAGGGACTGGATGTCGCTCAACGCTAAGAAGTAATTTGATGTTTCCTATTCCAGAAAGTGTCCCTTTAACTGTTCAGGAACTTGCAGAGAGGGATGATTAATGATTACCGAGTCATCCTTTATGTTATGGGGCAATTGGAATTGTCAATTATGCAAACAGCGGAAGAGAGTTGTGTACGCAAATATTAAATTCGTAAAAGATCGGAGTATGAGTGGCATAGTGCCGAGAAATGTATAGAGACGGCTCTTTTGAAGGAGCACACAGGTTTTGTCGGCTGGTCGCCCTTTTTGGAACAAGAAATTGCAAGAACGATCACTCTCTCTCTAGTAGAATCGATCCTTTGATTTATTCAAAAAACCATTTCAAGCGGATATCCAACTCAATGGCATTTCAGAAGTTTTCTATTTTTGTTGATGGTTTTTTTGGCATTACCGGAGCGGCGGCTTCCAGCGGATTGATCAAACGGTGGGAGTGGTGTGGGAGTCGGATGTTAACTTTAAATATAAAAAATTGGAATTTAAAAAGTGAAGGGATTTATACTCGCACTTATTGGCTATACCATTGAAATCATCCACTTTAGATTCACCAAAGGAAGACTTCCGAATTGCCGCAGTGATTTTATTACTCATGTATAAATTTTCAACACGAGTCAGAAACTGAATACTATACAACGAAAAGAAATGTAAATAAGTACAAAAATTAACAATTGGAAATACAATTTATTCAGAAAATCTTGCTCCGATCAAAGTATCAAAATCAGTGCATATTTCAAAATAAAAGATGGTATTAACGTAATTTCTAGAAATATATAAATATATATTTCTAGAAATTACGTCAATACAAAAATCGCTGCAAAAAATTCGCGACAAAATTATTTTGAATATTTATCATAAATTTCTTAGTTTTAATTTTTTGCACAATGTGAAATATTGTTACATACAACCTGGTTAAATTTCAACCCTATCCGACTAGATGTAACACGGTTACCATGGTTCCAAAAATTCAAAATTGTTTTGGCGCAAATTTTTTTGAAGTTTTAAATTTTTGCACAAAGGGGAATATTATTGCCTACCCCCTGTTAAAATTTCAGCCCATTTGGTCCAAAACCGGCTGAGATACAACATTCCAAAGTTTGCGAATTGAAATTGCCCCCTCCCCCCATCCAGGGGGAATTTCGACCTACAAAAAATTGGAACGAAGGTTTCAAAACAATGTCTTTCAGATGCACACATTTTCGTTCAAAATAAAACATGCATGTTTCGGGCGGACCGAACTGGTTGATAGACCCTCTATTATGTGTAGACATTAAATTTTTCTAATTTTCAGAAAACCAAATAGTATATCTATGGACTCCAATAAGCAATCAGGAAGAAGTGACCAAGCACAAACCCACCCACACCTTAAGTCACTAGAGGCACGCCGGCCCACGCTTACCTCAAATCCGGAAAAAAGAGGTTATTTGCCACTGAAGTAATATTTTATGCCATTACATATTTCGGAAATCTTCATATTATTTCCTGCGCTAGAGCAATCGTCCCTCCCCTATTAATTACCGAGTAGTAGTAAGCCCTTGAAATTGAAACAAATGGTAATGGCTTAATGCACCATTCATTACCGTTCTCAAAATCAACAACCTAGCACGGTTTAAAAATTGCAGAATGTAAAATTGGTTTCATTCATGTTATTTTTAATACACGTATTCAAAACGTATTAATAAAAAGTAGTTATTTCAAGAAATACATGCAATTTGCATGCAAAACCTCATTTATAATGTTACTTTAATTTTACTTTGTGCATTCATAATTTAGATTTTATATACAAATTTTGTATATTCATATTTCATTACTCATTAATTATGAGGATACAGATACAGGTTCTGTATCCTCATCCTAATTTCCTAATACATGTATCTTTATACAGAGACCATCAATTACTAACGTCTCTAAATACCTCATAGAATTGGCTTAACATAAAATACAAGGCAAGGACAGTATTCTCACTCACACAACTAAAGTAACTACAGGGCTATGCGAGACGAGGCAAAAAGGAGGATTTAAAAATTTATGATTCTGAACTTACAACTTAAATTGTTAGAATCTGACTTCTTATCAATTTATTTTCTGGTTTTAATATCGCTCGAGATTATTGGACTATCAATTGGCAATAATGGATAATTGGTGTGCATATTGAATGTCCGGTCGACGACTTCAGTAATTGTAACAACTGTTTGTTTCCGTCCTGGTTTGTGCAGATGCAGAATGATTCCTGCCCTTTTACCCAGTCAAGAAAGTATCATCACCAGGAACATTCAGTCTTTGGAATCTCAGCTGTTAGATTTAGAAGAAAGATTCAACGTAATCGTAAAATGGATCCAGTCTCAATATTTAGGTGAGTCCTTTTGACAACTAATACGTATGATATGAATAATGACATGTCTTTAATTGTTAATATTTTGTTCATTTTTATCATAAATAAATTTTTGACTTATGGTCTCTTACCTGTCATCTATTAATTTTCTAACTGGTTTTATATTTTTAGAGTTACGTGGTTTACCCGATAATGTAGTAACCGCAATTCGTGGACCTTCTAAAAATACAGACAACATTAATAGGTAAGATACACAGCTTTACACTATAAAATAAAAGCCAAACAATAATAATATCACTTCAATGAATACCTAAAAAGTAACATGATGTTTTTCTTTTTGATAATTTCTTTTAATCAACAAGTTATTTTCATTATGTAAATGTTTTTACAATTAAGAGTTCTAGAATAGCTAATAGTATAGTCAATGATTTATAACTGTAGATGAAACCGAAGTTTGAAGGTCTTAAAAGCCCTGGTAGTTTCATAATAATTTATTCCCGAAATGGTGTATTATGACCTTGACCTTAGGTGTCATTTGGAATACAATGCAAAGCATTGAATTTAAAATACATTGAAATTGAGTAGGTGAAAAGTAAAATAGTTATTTTGCTAAAAATTTAGGAACAAGTTTGAATCACAAGCGAACAAATCCACAGATGACGAACTGGACGACGTAAGGAGTCCCAACATCAGCTGTGAAACTGAAGAAGATCAAAATGAAAACAAAAACCCGGTGGTTCAGTTAGACAAACTAACTTTAACAGATGTAGAATCTTTGACAGAACTACATAGCATTACTAATCTGAAAGCGATAAAAACTTATTTGTCAAAGGCTGTCAATTCTAGAGATTCATCTCTGCTGATTTGTGATATTTGCCAAAAGCGTTTCAAGTTAAGAATACATCTCAAGAAGCATAAAACTGATTATCATTGGGGTGAAGATAATGCGCCTGCTTCAAGACGTAGGATGAGTAAACCTCAAACTAAGAAAAGGTATTGCTTCAAAATAGATTTCGCTAATAATAATTTCCCTGCAATGATTTAAAGAATACTTTCCTTTCAAGTTTCAAAGTATTTGAAGAATTTAATTACGTGTACTAATTGTTCTCTGTTCTCACGTTCTTGTGATTTTTGTCGTGTTTACTTTGAATGAAACTGTGAAAATTGTGATAAGCATAATAAATGTGATATTTATTTCAAATAAAGGTTTTAATAACATTATTATTTCGTTTTCAATTTCAGGAGGAGTAAAATTCGAAAATTCTCAACTGAAGAGAATGCATATGGAGAAATTCTACAATTTCCCGTTATATCTGATGAAGAAAGTGATTTAGGTTCTCTTTATGATCCTTTGGGCGATATAAACAAAGATGATAGTGAATCAGAAGAGGACCATTTAAAAACTAGGGATGAAGACAATGACAATACAGAACATTTTGATGTAGATTCTAGCTGTACTATAAAAGACGAAGTTGAAGATGTAGAAATTAAAGAAGAAATTATTGAAGATTGTTCTTTCTCCACAATACCACAAGAAACCGAACAATTAACGAAAACACTGCAACTGGAGGATTCAGATTCCACAAAGCTAAATTGCAAGATCTGCAAACGAACATTCAAATATACTGCGAATTTAAAACGTCACGAAGGCAAACAGTATTGTTCTTATTTAACGATACCTGAAGAAGGAAAAAAGAGTTCCAAAAAGAATAAAAAGTATAAATGTGATCAATGTGAAACTTTCTTCGCAAACAAACGCAAATGCATGAGGCACGTTAAAACCCACAGCAAATCGGCGCCCAAGATGCAGGAAAATGTAGTTTTTAAATGTGACTTATGTGAAAAGTCATTTGAAACTCAAAAGATATGTAACACTCACTTAAAGATATGTTTAGGAATTTGGCATCCAAATGTACTGGAAGACGAAGAAGTACATTTATCAAATCTCAACTCGTCCAATAAATGTCTAACGGGAGAGACTTTTGTAGAAAAATATTCTTTTAATTCTGAAGAAAACGAAACTGTTCAAGAAGAATCATCACAATCTTTAGAAAATCAATTTCAAAAGTCCACCGCAACTGCAGCTGATTCTTCAAAAGCAATTCGAGCAAAACTACAGAGCCGGAAAAAGTCAAATGAAAAAGAAGCAGATGAAGACTCCAATTTCATTTGCAACATTTGTGCTAAGCCTTTGGCAAATCTGAATGCTTTAAAGAATCACAAGAGGATACATTTGCGGCCTGAAGTGTTAATTCAAGAAGAGGACTATTTACATCCTAACTATCGTTGCTTGAAATGTGATCAAGTATTTACAGCAAAATCGAAATTCTTTTCACATGTCAAAAGTTTGTGTGGGACCAGACAACTAAAAACGTTCCGAAAAGTTAAAAGAAAACCCATCCTGGAATCTCAACAGGATGTTGAAACATCACTTGGTGAAAATAAAGGTCAAAGTTTAATTTGTCAAGTATGTGGGAAAACATTATCAGCAAAAAATTCGCTTTTGATGCACATGAGGGTACACACAGAGCAAAGAGATTTCTTGTGCACCGAATGCGGAAAAAGCTTTAAATCTAATTATTGTTTGAAGATGCATCAGCTTGCAATTCATTCGGACGAAAGAAAATACAAATGTCAATATTGTGAGAGTACTTTCAAACTCAAATTCGTAAGGAATAAACACGAAAGAGCACATCTGGGTGTTTTGAAAGTTAACTGTGATATTTGCGGATACACATTCTCAAATAAACAATCTCTGAAAATGCATATTAAAGGGGTACATGAAAATCAACGAAGTTATCAATGCCACTTGTGTGAGAAGTATTTCAAAACATCCACAGCCCGCAATTATCATGTCAAAACTCACGACAATCCCAATGGAAGAAAACGAGGACTGAATAAAGACACCGACCACATGAAAGCAGCTGACAAACGAAATCGTTGGCAAAAGAATAAAGAAACAAATCTTGTACAGGAATAATATCCAATGATTGAATCAACGAAAAGTTGTCCTCAAGCCAAAAGGTGTACCTGAATAATTTTATGTGTGCATTTATGATATATTATGACGGTTCTCTTCTTCCTATACTTTTTGCATATGACACTAATTTATTATATGCTGAGTGGCATGATTTTCTAATCAATTGTAAGTGAGATTAAATGGAGGTTCTTAATATACCGTATATGTAAATTTATTGTATACGAATAGCAATGTAATGTGACTAATTTAATTAAATACATTTTGTAATGTTGGATACGATACATGTAACGGTTATTTCAAGATGTAACTGATAATTATGCAAGTTTGTAATTTTGTAAGTAAAGAATTTATAAACAGAAATGTGCGAGATGTAGATGTACCATGTTCCATTTTATATTTTACTTTTATAGTCTCATTTAGTACTCAATTTATTAGTAAACTCAACCTGTAGTTTTTTTAGTTTTGTTTGCTTTTCTAGAATTCCCTGCAAATTGGTTGATATATTAAGGGAAAATTATTTCTTACACACCGAAGCTTAATTCATATAATATAATGTTATTATTCGCGGTAGATATACAGTATGTTGCAAATAGTTATAATTTCCTAAGTTATAACTAAGGAAATTCGAAGGGAAATATAGAAAAATACCCGGAATGTGTGATGGAATATGGAATAATGCTAAAATCAGGCCCAGAAATCCGCAATGAAATAACCGGGAAACAGTGTTTTATTTATCTGCTCTATTTCACTGTCTCTTCATTCAGCTGCAGCTCCGACGGACACAATTAAAAAAAATAGTTGATAGTACATAATAGGAAAAGCTATAACATTTTTATTTTTAATTTCATCTAGTATAAAATTAAACGATGGAAGTAAATAATTATCACGTAGAATGTTTTTTATGTTGGAAGCCATTAAAAGCTAATGAGATTACCAGTGATAATAATATAGTGGTAGAAAAGTTTCAGTTTTCTAAACAACAAACAGATAATTGTCGAAAATATTTGAAATCTGAAATACTGATTAATTGTAACCAACAAAATGCTCAATCGACTCCGAATAATGACTCAAATCATTGGAAATGTCAACAATTTTGTCCCACTTGTTTCGAAACGTCAGAAACTCTTTCAGTTCTTGTTGATATACTCGAAGAAACTCAAAAAGAGTTAACCTCGGTTGTTGAACTATTTAATCAACAAATATTAAATGACAGAACTAAAAAGGTATTTGTATGTAATATAATTTAGCTAATTGTAAGGAAATCTAAAGTAAAGTAATAATCTACAGTTTTAAGCAATCAATTTTAACATTTTTAATTGTTTTACGTTTAAGCTAAATTCACTGTGTGCCAAAGATGACTCGGACACTGCTGATTTTTCTGACGGATTCGGTGACGATGAAATTTTTATTCAGGAGGATGAATCTGAAGATCACAGTGATTTGCCACTACCCTCAAAAACAAGAATTAACGTTTCTTTTCCAAAGAAATGCAAGAGAGCGTCATCGAAGGCAATCATGGTCCCGGAAGAAACTAATGAATATAATTTTACTCGATCAAAGAAAAGAATATTAGGACAGAAGAGAAACGAAAATTCGTCAAAAAAACCGAAAAAAACTATTCCGAGAATAATATTAGAAAGTATGTTAGTACGATACCTAGCTTGTCTAATTATTTTACACTTTTAGGAAATTAATGTACATTCGGTTTTCTGATGGATTTCCTTTTATAGAATTGCCAGATGAACTAGTGGATATAATGCAAGCTAAATTGATAGAACGGTTGACTAATGATGGTCTTTTTTCAAAACGTGCCAGTTTAAATACTACACGACGTTCAACTTTTTCTTCAGTTTCAGAAAATGGAAAATCTAGTCTGAGCAAAAGTACAAATCATTTACGGTAGATACATTTTTGCAGTAATTCTATTAATAAAAATGCCTCTTCTAGTGTAATTTCTATATATATGGAAGATTAATTTGTATTTAATTCATTTCCATTAGGGATGAAAATGAACTTTACGTAGTCAAACCGATTGTTAACGACGCTTTGAATTGTGACAGCATTGATGTTAAACAGGAGTTGTGGGAGTTTTTCGACGATTGTGCCGATGGATCGTCAAGCTGTCATTTTAATACAGGTATGAAAATATAATTAAATTATTATGTCAATCCCAATCTTGTTTTTTAACAACCTTCAGTTCAGTCTAACATTAATTATAATTTTGACCTTGCACAGTAAAGATTTTCAATATTTAAAATTGAAGTGTAAAATGTAGAAATGAATGTGTTTTCTATTTCAGAGGTAGATTTGAATTCGAAGGGGAAAATGAAAAAATCCTCAGATGTCTCGAATTCTGTTTCAGTTACTAAAGACGCTGCTGCACCCATGGAAAGTAAAATCTCAAATGAAATTCAGGAACAATTGTAAGTAAAATTTTTCCTACTGACATTTACTTCGCTTTGTACAATAATAATAATTATTTCAACTGACAGTATTTTAATTTTGTAACTAATATTTCTTTACTATTATTTTGCGAGTAATGATAAATACTTCTTTCTGCAACAATTGCATTTCTTATTATTAGGATACTTCAGACTAAGACAGAAGAAGACGAGGAAACGCATAAAAATAGAAGCATTACAAACGAAGATTCACCAAAACCTTTAAATTACAATTGTGACATATGTGAATACTACGCTGATTCATTTAGGCAACTTTTCCATCATAAAAAAACTCATGATCCGAACCAACCGATGAAATGTGCAATTTGCAGCAAAGCATTCGACAAAGAAGATTCATTCTTCAGACACATGAAATATCACAGAGATAAATCGTCTCCCCTCTGGACTCACCAACTGAAAATCCGAAATAGAAATCGAAATAGGATTGTCCAGCAAACTTTCCCTTGTGACGTATGCTCCAAAAAATATTACTGCAGGGATAAATTACACAAACATAAAAACAGTGCACACGCAAATGATGAAAACAATAGTGACCATGAAGATAAATCGCAAATTGAATGTAAAATTAGTGGGAAAGTTTATAACCGTACTGAATGCCAAAGCCCCATTAGGAAAATGCGATTTAAGTGTGAAGTTTGCAAATTAAAATTTGGAAAGGCCGAACATCTTGCATTCCACCAAAGAAAACAGGGTGATGCATCACCAAAAACCAATTGTTTTGAATGCGATATTTGCGGCAGCATTTATTCTCATTACAAGGGTTTATATCGTCACATGAAGCTTCATACTGGGAAGAAACCATATAAATGTGAAAAGTGCGACCTATGCTTTGCGGAAAGTTCTCAGCTGAAATATCATCGAAGGACTCACATTTCAACGTTTGATTTCATTTGTGATCGAGAAAACTGTGGAGCAAAATTCAAAATCGTTCAGGAATTAAATCAGCACATGAATAGACATAAAACGAAAGATTTTCTGCGTGAAAGTAACAAGGGCACTCATTATGAATGCCCTGAATGTAAAAAAACTTTTAAAAAGAAATTGGACCAGGAATTTATATCCCACATGCTGAAACATCAATTGAAGTATCCATGCATCGTTTGTGAAGAGAAGTTCGCAAATTAAATAGCCCTGGATGAACATCGCTTAAAAGAACATCAAAATAGATATCCCTGCAAATTTTGCACTCAAACGTTTAAAACTAAGACGTCTCTTGCCAATCATACCCATGCTGTTCATATGCAATACGATAAACACGTTTGTGAACATTGTGGAGCTGCTTACAAAAGATTGGACGCCTTGAAAACACATCTAATAGAGAAACATCCGAAACAAGGCCAGGAAACGTTCAGTTGTGATCAATGTGACTACACGTACTTCAGCAAAAATCTACTAAGGCGTCATCGCCTAAGGAAACATAATCCACAAAAATGTGAAATCTGTGGGGTCGTTGTCAAACATTTGAAAGTGCACATGGCATGCCATAGTAATGTCCTTTTGGACTGTGAGATTTGCGGACATCAATTTAAAAGGAGGCAAAGACTCCGTGATCACATACGGGTCGTTCACGAGGGTAAGCAATATGAGTGCAAATTGTGTGGGAAAAAATTCAATTGGCAAACTGGTCTGGTTTTCCATATGAGGTCACACAAACGAGAAAAACAGAACAACACTGTTGTAGAAAACACATGAGATTGTACACGGTTGAAAAACTTACCATTTCCCATATGTTTCAAACCTACATAAAATACAAGGTAAAAACCGTAGTCAGGAATTAATGTGTGGATATTTATAAGCTAATATATTTTTCTAAAGTTGAACAATGTGCGAATATGACTATTCAATAAATTCAATATTCATTATGAGTAAAAATTTGATAACACTCATTTGACATTCTTCGAAATGACTGGAAATCAAACAATGGCAATTTTAATTGCCCTAATTGTTAATTTGGTAATAGTTAATTTCGTAATAATTATTTATTAAATATCCAAATAGGTCTATATAGTAGGTACTATTGTTTTGCTTGTTGTTGGAGGAATGCTAGTCTTTTTTCATTGTGCCGTTTTTTAATGCGTTTTTTAAACTTTTTTTATAAATATTTCACGATGTCAATTAATGATGGCAATTCTGAATTAATTACTATTTGGAGACAAAATAAATCGAACGAATTAATGCGTTAAACATTGCTTCTTATTATTAATGAAATAACACATATTCGTGTTCGTCGCATATTTTTTGAATCACAGCGTTCACAAAGATCTCATATCATTTTATCAAGAAAAATTAAAATGATTAAAAAATACACGGATTTAATTACCAAGAAAAGTAGTTATACATTATACATGTGTATAACCTGGTGCGTGGTAATAATAGTGAATGTAAAAATAGGAATGAATGAATTAATTCATACGAAATACGATGTCTTGCTTGTATTTATATAAGGTAATATTATAGAACAATACTAAATTTTGTCCTTGAACCCTTTTGGCGACAGACTACAGGTGCATAGCTACGTACAACGAAATTACAATTGAAATGAGATTCCAAACGCACCTGTGTAAATGTGTGCATGACTCGAGGAAACGTAATTGTCCGCAAAGGTTTAGTTGCAAATTGTTATTAGTGATAATTGAACAGGATGAAGATTACCACAATAATGTTTCTTTTTCGGATTTCCTTATTGCTTCTCTTAATAATTCCCGTTGCACATTTACAACGGGAGGAAGAAGAGGAAGAAGACGACGAGAGTACTACAGTCAAATCCAACGCTACGACAATTCCAACTCCAACCACAACGTATCACTGGGCAAACACTAGCACACTGGCGAGTGAAAGTTACCATTATTATTTAAAAAATGAAACAGTATATTGAAAATCATGGAAATTGTATTTTTTTTCTAAAGGCGGTTCAGCAGGTACTAAACAACACACAAGCGACCCTGCAATTGTACACTAAGGTACTCAATCGGGTGGTTTCCACGGTTTTCGGAGCTTTCGGCTTTAGAAATGTGACTCTTCCTATCAGAAGTAACTTTATCAAAACGGTGGTTCAAGAAAATAAAGTAGTTAACGAATAATTTGTTACTGTACACTTTAATTCAATTAATGTAAAAAACTGAATTGTTCAGTAATAATATTGTTATTGAAAATATTGTGAAAATTTAAATACCCATTTCTAGACACATGGAGTGGATGGAGAATTGAGTGGAGAATAAAAATTGCTCTCTTTTGTATAGTAAGAGAGATGAATGGTGATTATGTTTCAATTTAACACAAAATGACATTCTTAAATTAGAACAGCAATTAAACGCCAACATATAAATACTATCGTCATTTTTAACAACTTGAAAAAAATATGTAGTCCACTGAATATGCAAATTAAGGGCGTATCTACGTGTGGGCTTATCGGTCTTGAGCCCCCATATTCCAGCAAATGGGGGAAGGAAATTTTTGGCTTCTAATATTTAAAAGGATACTGTTTAATTTTAATCATAAGCAGGAAAAATGAAAATAGCGGTACGAAAAATTCCGTCATTAGGAGAAATGAATTTTAATAATTAACGCGTCGGATCTAATCATAATAATTTTATTGAATTTATGATTAAAATTAATTTTACTTAAGCGGAACTAGAAGATAGTAATGATATAAAGTACATGCCACATTCTTGCTGATGCTAAAACATTAAGATACATAGAAATGGACAATAACCAATAATTGTCTATAGCCATAAACCCGGTTTACTTACCTGTAAAATACGGTATTAAGTGCCCGCATAAATATTTTCAGAATTTTACTCGGTTCCATAAATAATTCACAATGAGGAAAAGAAATAAAAATACTAATAAGTAGGTAATTAAAGGCCTAGTTTTTTAATGACGTAAGAGGCTCAGACTCTCTATACATGGAAAAACAACTCAACTTCATCTGTAAAAAGATATTGAGAGGAAATAAGTATAGACTTAAGATAAACTTTATCGGATAGTTAATGAATTTATCGATGTTTTTACCGGTTGCATTTTCGAAAAGTCAAAAACACTGATTATTTTGTAAATTAAATGGTTCATCTGGGATTAGTGAGACAATATGTATTAATTTATAATAGCAATCAGATACTGAATTGAAAACAATGAACTGGTATTAATATTGCAAATTTATTTAACTACCCGATAAAATTTACCCCAGGTATATAGTCGTTTCCTGTCAATATCCTTGTAAAGATGAAGTCGGCTTGTTTTTCCATGTATAAAGATTAGGATATGAGCCAAGGAGCCCCATAAAAATCTACCACCTTAAGACGGTATTTACCTGTCTAAATCTATTCACAATAACTTTCATTGTAATTCTATATACACAATAAGCTTACATATACCTACACTTAATTCATTGGAAATGTTATTTGTCCTTTGGAAGGTCAAACCCATCAAGATAAAAATTGTGTACAGCTTTTTAGAATTATTACGTAGGTTAATGGCCTGTCCATCGATGTACCGTACATGTTTGAGCTTTTAGTGCTTTAGGAGAAAAGTAATAAACAAAACTGCCGAGCATGCCCAACTTGTAGTATATACCTACACTATACCTAGTAGGTAATTATTGAATGGTTCATTTAATCATCTACAGTCATATCCAAGAAATGGAATACCCAAAACCCATGGGTATGGGTTTTTGGGTGGTCGTAAAGTTAAAAAACCCACTCAAGTGGGTTTTGGGTTTTCAAACCGCGCTGAAGTGGAAATATTATGGTGTAATTACTCTTTGTATAAAATAGCGTTAATTTGTGTCATAAAATGTATATAATAAATATATATATAATATTTAAGTAAATCATTGTTTAGTTTGTTATTAAAAGAAAAAATTGGGGAATTATATAATAAAAAATGCAGTGAGATTTGAAATGGCTGCTTTTTCAGGCTATATAAAACACAATTACCCGAAACAACCCAAAAAACCAATGTTTGTGGTTTTTTTTATGAAAAACCCCATTGGTTTTCCATTTCCTGGTCATATCAGTTGAAATGTTAAAACTGGTAAATTTAAGGCTGGGCTTATAGTCGCACAATGCCCCGTTCCGGTCCATACACTTCCTATGTATTCTGAACTATTCTGCGTCTCCGCCTACAGGCCACAGTTTTCGGCCGATTTCTTTC